>JALJCO010006652.1:0-54062 GCA_023101725.1 Atherinomorus stipes
GCAAACCTACAAAATGAAAAACGTGAAAGCCGACGTTTTCTCCGCCGTGGCAGCAAGTTATTCCTCCTCTGCTCTGTGTTCGATATTCCTCCCCCGATACGAACACACTGGCATCAGTGGACTGAGCAGCAGAAACGTCCAGTTTTGTCAGACGGCAGAAATCTTCATGAAATAAATGTCCGTGATCATCTTATTTACTTATTACCACATTAAAGTTTTCCTCTGATGGTCCAACAACCAGGAATGTGACGTCCTTCCAGATTTCCTCCATGTTGTTCAGAAAAGTCCGATTCTCATCTGTTCTGTGACGTGTTGCACATGTACAGAAACGCCCCCCACTGCAATGGCGGACGGTTTAGTTGCGGTGTTTGGCCGGATTAGTCCGGTACAGATGTACATTAGATGTACAAGGAGCTTCAATAAAGACTCTGGTTGAGGAGCCTTGTGTAAAACGAAGCTTATCTGCAGCATAATATCGTTAATATTTCAATAAAGTATAAAAAGCTTCAAGCTTCTTCATTGATGGTCTGAGAGGTTTTTGAGAGGTTTGAACTTTGCCTTGATGACTTCATGAAATCCTGTTCCATGAAGTAATGACTTACGCCACCAAAGCATACCGGCTGCAGGAGGAAGAACACGTGAAAAGTTGTATATGGTGAGTAGACCTCTGAGCCAGGTCCTTGACCCCCCCACCAGCTGTTTTCCGGATGCTTTAATTAGCAGCCCACTGCTCTCAGGTTCAACCTGAGATAGTTAAAATGCAGAGAATGCCTCGTCTGTTCTATTGTTTACTTGATTTGGTCTCAAGTATTGTGAAGAAAAGGAGACGTCAGTAAGTACACTAACTAGTGGTTGAAGTTTTCTAGTTTGTCTCTTCTGGATCACAGTGAGCAGTTGGAGAAGACTGTTGGAGGCTGTATGAAGACTGTATCTCTGCATGAACTAGATCTTTAAAATAATGTATTTATTTCCCATTTTTAAGGTCTATTCTCATATTTATTTATATAGTTTTGTTGTATTGTTTGTGTTGTTTTTTTGTGATTTTCTCTCCCCGCTAGTATCAAAAATGGTATCGAGAATCGACCACCATCTTTAGTATCGTTATTGAGAATGAAATTTTAGTATCGTGACAACCCTATCGGCTAGGCCGTCCCGTTTCAGTCGCCTACCATTCCAGAAGGCTGCTTCAGAGTGTGCAGACTATGTAGCACACTCCGTAGCCAAGTCAACGTAGACTTCAGATTGAGACACAGCTATTGTTACAGTAGCAGTGCTGTTTTTGGCAGCTTTCTGAGTTTTAGTCTTCGTCATTCTGATGAAAATGCTTATTCGTTTTAGTCACATTTTAGTCATTTCTGTATCTGATAATTATAGTTGACGAAATCATTCATTTTATTTCATTTGTTTATTTTGGACAATAAAACACAAAATACAAAACATACCCTGTCTAACAGGGATCAATAATTAACTATAACAAGCAATTAAACCCAAATATAAGTCTTAAAAGGAGTGCGTAGAAGTAAACACTTATATAAAAAGTCCCACCCCCTCTCCATTTCACATTATTGGTCAGTCAATCTCACTGTTCCATTCATCTTTTCTAAATAAAAATTTAAACATTTAAATAAGCTACAAAATAATCATATCAATAATCAATGTTTGTATTCCAACATAATATCTCAACAATCAAAGAAACGTTTTAGTCTAGTTTTAGTCGGGTTATATTTTGAAAAAAGAAAAGAAAAAGTCTGAATTAAGGTCAGCAAGTATTGGAAACTGGAATCAAGGTTACAGGCTCTATCAAGTGAAATTCATAAAACAATTATCCAAATTATTTTTATATTAATGATCTAGCCTACAATGCATTCTGTTTTCTCTGTGATGGATTATAGGCTGTTGGAAGGGTGTCCATAATAATTTCATCTGGTGACGTGTCACGCTCAGAAAAGCCGGCTCTGAGAACCGATGCTTCATAGTGAGTCATTTTTTATTTATTTTATTTTTATTAAAGGAGTGATATTTAAATAAAAAAATAAAAGTTTTGGTGGCCGTTGGGTTATGGTGGGGTTTCGGGGCCCTGTGTTTGGCTCGTGTGTGCCGCGGGGTCGGTGGGCTTGACCGTCCCTTGTTCGGGTCCCCTTTCCCCCTCTGTTGAGTTCCCGGGGTCTCTACGTGGGTTGGTTCGTTGGCTCTGTGGGGGCCCGGTGGGGGGTCTGTTTATTTGTGAGGAAATAAAACTGTCATCTGAAAAGCTTTTAATTTATTTTATTTTTATGAACTTATAAAGATTTTGATGGGGGTGGCCAGCTTCTTATTCAGGGGGGCCATGGCCACCCCCTGGGGGCGCCATGGCTCTGGAGATCCCTTCCTCCTCCCTTCTACATCTCCCATGGGACCTGGGACCACCGGGCCGACACCCCAAGGCCACGAAAACATCTGTGGACAGAGAGTGGGTGTGAAATCGGATGGCTCCTGCCTCGCATTATGCGCACACACGCATCTACTGACACACACGATCCACACTGCTGATGATTCACCGCCTCCTGGTTCCTCGTGTTCTCCCCCCACCAGGAAGTGATGGTGATGCGTGGGTTGTACCCATTATCATGTCCTCTGGAGAGGGCAGGGCAGTGGCTTCTTTTTTTGCCCCTCCCCCCACCTTTCCTGATGTTATCTTTTCACTATGTTCAAACGTGGGTGCGCATGTATATGCTGCTCCTCAAGTCCTCCCGGTTCCAGTACGTCTTGTTTTTCTGTTTGTCTGATCTTGGACGGGTTTTACTGGAATAAATCTCGTTGTACTGGGACGCTGGTTCGATAACAATAAAGGTATGCTGATTCATTCTGATTGTGATAAAGCCCCTACGTGGCAAAATGACAGACTACTGTGAATTTAGGAAATTAATGTGCGATGTGCAGATCAGGTTTGACAGGAAGTGCCGCGGTTGGTGGGTCTCGGTTCGGGCGGATGCAGGTCGGTAAACCTGAAAAACTCTGATGTGCACGTGGCTGCACGCCAAGCGGTGGTCAGTTTGCCCAAACAAGAAGAGGATGCAACTACTTTTTAAACTTTGACAGACAGATTAATGCAAAATAGGTACCATTTCCTGCATTATGAACGTCTGAAAGACCAGACACTAACATTTTCGTCCAGTCTCGTTTCGTCAACAAAAAAATCATGCACGTCTTGTCATGTTTTAGTCATAGAGACATGTTTAGCTCGTCATTGTCTCGTTATTGTCATTAAAAAAAGGGGCGTCAACGAAATGATTTTGTCATCGTTAACGAAAACAACACTGTACATTATCGTATAGCAAGGTACCTGGTGATACCCACCCCTAGGTGGGAGAGATGTCCATCACAAACCATAGAACCGATAAAAAAGACTGACACTAAAGTATGTCACTGCCCATGACCATTTGATTGCTAATAAACAGATAAAGTTGATGTGGTCAAAAGCTTTTCTTCTTTACAAGGTATTTTCTGCAACGTTACTTGATATTGTAAACAACGCTGCACTTCTTTTGACTGGGATGTTGTGCATGCAGACATGTTAAAGGTATGATGTTGAAGAGGGGCTGAGGGGAGAATTCTTGTGCTGCCTGGTCTTGAAATCCAGCTTTATCTTTCTTTTTCATTTCATTTTTCCTTGCAGATCTGCAGCAGTGATTACAGACGAGGTTCCCTGTAAGTGGAGAGTGGACGAACAGGACCAAGAGTCAGATCTCATTAAAGAGGAACCAGAGGAACTATGGCCCAATCAGGATGGAGAGCAGCTGATGATGGGCTGGTGGAGAGTGTCACCAGTTTACCAATGATGACGGTTCCTGTGAAGAGTGAAGATGATGAAAAAGAGCAGCTGCATTGGCCATATCCAGCCCATCTTTATCAAACCCAAACTGAAGGAAATACACAGTTAGATTCTTCAACAAGCAACCCATCTACACAAATAAAACCGGAAACTGATGGAGAGGACTGTGGAGGACCAGGAGTAACCAGTAATCCAGACCCAAACAGTTATTTACATACAAATAGTGACAGAAAGGCTTCAACTTCTTCTGAGGTGGAAAATTTGTCCCATTTTGGACAAAAAGTGGAAGACGTTGAAAAAGGCTGGGACAACAACATGGCACATGGGTCAAGTTTAAACAGTGATGTGGAGTGTAACACTGCCCAAACATCCCTCAGCAGGTCTGATTGTGGAGAAGATTTTAACCATCAGCAATCTCTCAAAAACCCCACAAACATCCACACAGGGGAAAAAACAATTGAATGTGATTTTTGTGGCAAAATATTGAGACATAAAAATCTTAGGCTACACATGAGAATCCACACAGGAGACAAACCGTTCAGCTGTGATGAATGTGGACATAAATTTAGTCAAAAGACACACTTAAACCAACACATGAGAATCCACACAGGAGACAAACCATTCAGCTGTGATGAATGTGGACATAGATTTAGTCAAAAGACACACTTAAACCAACACATGAGAATCCACACAGGAGACAAACCATTCAGCTGTGATGAATGTGGACATAGATTTAGTCGAAAGACACACTTAAACCAACACATGAGAATCCACACAGGAGACAAACCATTCAGCTGTGATGAATGTGGACATAGATTTAGTCAAAAGACGTCCTTAAACCAACACATGAGAATCCACACAGGAGACAAACCATTCAGCTGTGATGAATGTGGACATAGATTTAGTAGAAAAACGGACTTAAACCAACACATGAGAATCCACACAGGAGACAAACCATTCAGCTGTGATGAATGTGGACATAGATTTAGTGACAAGAGAACTTTAAACCAACACATGAGAATCCACACAGGAGACAAACCATTCAGCTGTGATGAATGTGGACATAGATTTAGTAAAAAGACATACTTAAACCAACACATGAGAATCCACACAGGAGACAAACCATTCAGCTGTGATGAATGTGGACATAGATTTAATAGAAAAACGTCCTTAAACCAACACATGAGAATCCACACAGGAGACAAACCATTCAGCTGTGATGAATGTGGACATAGATTTAGTCAAAAGACACACTTAAACCAACACATGAGAATCCACACAGGAGACAAACCATTCAGCTGTGATGAATGTGGACATAGATTTAGTCAAAAGACGTCCTTAAACCAACACATGAGAATCCACACAGGAGACAAACCATTCAGCTGTGGTGAATGTGGACATAGATTTAGTAGAAAAACGGACTTAAACCAACACATGAGAATCCACACAGGAGACAAACCATTCAGCTGTGATGAATGTGGACATAGATTTAGTAGAAAAACGTCCTTAAACCAACACATGAGAATCCACACAGGAGACAAACCAGTTTCCGGGACTCATTCAAGTCACTGTGATGAAAGCGAACTGTTAAATTCAGGGAGGGGCAAAATAAATCGCCAATCGTTAATTGATAATTAAGAATTTTTTTTTTACGTAGATAGATATAATAAAAATAATAAAAAAAAGGATAAAATAAAAAAAAAAATTAAAAAAAAAAAAAAAGAAAAAAAAAAAAAAAAAAAAAAATAAAAAAAAAGAAAAATTTAAATAAAAGAAAATTAAAAAATATAAAAAATATTTTGTTTTGATTGGGATATATTATTATTTTTTTTTTTTATATTAAAAATAAATTAATTTGTGTATAATAAAAAAAAAAAAGTTGGTGTGTTGTGTGTTGAATTATTTTATATCTTGACAGTCAGCTAAACGCCTTCCTGACATCAAGACTGAAAACACACTGCTTCTTGTCCACAGGTTTATTGACGTAAGAGATGTAAAACTAAAAGAATATACAAAGCATGATTAACTTTATGCTCAGTAAAAGGTCTGAGTAAACATGTACTATGCAAACAAACAACTAAAGCAGCGTCTTTTAAATATCACAGCAAGAGCTGCACATTAGTTTTTACTTTAAAGGGACTCAAGGCAAGATCAAGAAACGAAAGTGGCTTCTGGCGCTTCAGGTAACTGCAGCCATGAGCCAAGCCGTCACGGGAGGCAACCGGACGGTAGTCATTCAGTCTGGATGGGCTGGAGTTCTTGGGGATCGGGACGATGGAGGTGGACTTGAAGCAGGTTGGTACCACAGCGTGGGCCAGGGCCAGATTGAAGATGTCCGTCAGCACTCCTGCCAGCTCCCCAGAGCATGCTCTGAGGACACGTCCAGGGATGCCATCAGGACCCGCAGCCTTGTGGGCATTAATCTCGCTAAGAACTGCCCCTACATCAGTGGGGAGGAGAGTCAAAGGCCGGTAGTCTGGGTCGATAGCTGCCTTGGTTGCAGCTGTGGTGTTCCCTCTCTCAAAACGAGCATAAAAATTGTTAAGCTCATTGAGGAAGGAGACATCAGAAGAGGCGGGGGAGGTGTTGGTGGTCCTGTAGTCTGTGAGGATCTGAAGGCCTTTCCACATACGCCAGGGGTCGGAGTTGGAGAAGTGATCCTCCACCTTCCTTTTGTAGTGGTGTTTGGCCTTCTTGATTCCCCTCTTCAGCTCAGCCCTGGCTGCGCTGTAGGCCTGTGCATCCCCTGACCTGAAGGCGGTGTTGCAGGCCTTCAGCAGGAGGCGAACATCCCGGTTCATCCAGGGCTTCTGATTGGGGTACATGGTGATGCGTTTGCTGGTAGTGATGCCGTCTATGGTGGTGGAGATGTGGTCCAGTACAGATGAGGCGTACTGATCCAAGTCTGGATGGTGGAAAGTGTTCCAGTCTGTGTTCCTGAACTGGTCCTGGAGCATAGTGTCTGAGCCTTCTGGCCACACATTTACTGTCCTCACAGCAGGTTTCACACGTTGGAGGAGTGGTGAGTACCGAGGTGTGAGGAACAGGGAGAGATGGTCTGATTGTCCGATGTGGGGGAGGGGAGTCACCTTGTAAGCTCCAGCCATGTTGGTGTAGACATGGTCCAAGGTCTTGTCTCCACTGGTGTGGCAGGAGACATGTTGGTGGAATCTGGGGAGGACTGTCTTCAAGTTGGAGTGGTTGAAATCACCCGCAACGATAAAAGCAGCCTCGGGATGTTTGGTTTGGTGTTTGCTAATGGCTGCATAAAGTTCTTTCATGGCTAGCTTGGCATTAGCATCAGGGGGGGTGTACACAGCAGTTAGGATGATAGAAGTAAATTCCCTTGGGAGGTAATAAGGTCTGCATTTGACCATCAAAAACTTTACATCTTGTGAGCAGTGTCACGGGAGCGTACACAAACTGAAGCTATAATGTTGTTTACTAACCTTTTTCATAGTAGTTTCACTTTTTAGTGTCTTTCAGTTGATCTGGATCGTTTGCTGATGCCAGAATAATCCATAACTATCGCTTACAGTGTTTGAATTTACCGCGACCGTCGTCTTCCTGTATCAAAACTGCGGATGTAGCGTCATTTGACGTCACGTCCGCGGGGCAGCGCGTGATATTCGGACACCGAATTGTAGCGCATTTTGCAGAACACAGCCTGTTCGAGGCAACAGAGAGAAACATTGGTGGAAACGTTATTTTGGGATTTTAGCGCTTCATCACCCATTAGTATTAAAAAAGTGGACATGCATGTTTGGTTTTTTTAAATTCCTGCCTCTGGTCACTTTTAAGTGTACTGTTTTAGATCAATATTTCCACATCATGAACTGTCTGCTTATTTGTTTTAAACACACTTGAATGAATTAAGAACCGTCTAAAAACAGTATATTCAGAAGACTTTATTGTCATTGTACCGGCGTCCCAGTGTAATGAAATTCTGTTTTCAGTACAACCCGTCCAAGATTATACAGACAGTAGACACAATACAGACAGAACTGGGCAGACTGAGGGTGCAGCCACATGGGCAGCACCTGTTTGCCAGATGAAAGGGGCACATTGGGGCAGAGGCGGGTGGAGGGGGAAAAAAGAACCTAAAAGACATGCCCCCTGCAGGGGACGTACGTTTAGGTGGAAAAATAAACGCCTCAATACAATTTAGCACATATTCAGACAGGTTACAACATCATGGACACATCAGGGGTGGGGGGCGATCTCCCTCCCAGCGAAGTGAGGTCGCAGTTTCTGTACCGCGCATCCGTCAGCCCCACTGTCAGGAAGGGGGGGAGGAGGGGGGGGGGTTGCGGCGAGCAGGTACAGAGCATCAATTCTGCAGATTCCAGCCAAGGCCATGTTTTGATAAGAAGCAGCTGCAAGGTCGCTCCCGGGGGCCAGATTGAGATAAGAGAGATAGTTATGGTCCAGGCAGAAGCACGTTTCTGTCTGCCTGTAAAGTCTTCAGCAGGTCTCACGAGGTTTCAAGTGGTAATTTAGCTGAGTTACCTCATGTAATCAAACAAAACTTTCACAAAAGACACATTAAACTAAAAGAAACGTGAAATTATAGATGCTGTTTTAAATCATCAATACATACCTACGATTCTATCAAAAGGAATAAGATGTTTGCAGATGATGCTGGATCTGTTACACATGACAGAAACTTTGGCCCAATCCCAACCCCCCCCTACACACTACCCCTTAACTATCAAATGTCAAGCCTAAATTATAGTCGTCCGTAAAGTGCTCTACGTAGGTTACGGCGAGCCCTCTACGTCGACGGAGAGCCTGTCGGAGAGCCTCTCCGTCATCTCCAGCTGCACGAAATGTTTTTTAAGTGTCCGTCACTCCGTCAAGGGACGACGGAGACGGCAAGGGCTGTGATTGGTCTACCACTACGTAAACACTAGCAGCGCCACTTTTAAACCAGCTAGCCTACGAAGACGTAGATATGAGTCCAACCGAAGAACGTTTGGCTGAAGAAATGAGGAAATGCCAAAATCGCCCCATCGTCTTTATTTAGCATCAAAAGTATCTCAGTTATTCAGCTGCAGCAACAACAATAGTCTTTCTCTCTCGGACGGCATCATATGAGTAGGTCAGTCTTGTGTAGCGACCCCTACTGATTGGGCGGGAAATTGCACTGCGTATCCGGCAGCATGACAGAGAACTATGAAGGCTGAAGGGGTCTCCGTCGTTACGCAGTTGGATATTGCATTACTTAGTCGGAGAAGTTTACTGTAGCCTTCACTCCCAATGAAGTCGCACTCGCAGCTGTGGAGGCGCTTTGATTGCAGCTGGAGGGTGTTGATGTGAATGAGACGCCCTGTTCCCTCCACTGGAAAAGGAAAGCAGTCCTCGCCGTGTCACCACAAACACGCCCGTGTCAAATAAATCTGTTTGGAAATACTAACTCACACTCGTGTGTGAAAAACAATGTTTATTTCAAATAAATAAGAATAATCATGATCCTAAACAATTAAATAAATGACTAAATTCTTATTATCACTACCAGCAGGCCTAATAATTTTAATTACTGCTAATTATCATTTATCATTATCACTGTGCCAATGAAAGGATTATAATCTTCTTTTCCTGCTCAAACATTCCCTTCCATAAGCACCAGTGGTTTGAAGGATACCTACAGTGCACATGTCATTGCTTTTTCCCCTCCATAAAATAACTCCAGTCATGTTTTTCTGTCCGTATTGACAAACATGCAGGGCGCATGCAGAACTCATGTGGAACATGACTGGATTTTATTTCAAATGCAGACTCAAAACCTTCCTGTTCAAACAGTCTTATTCCACCTAAGTCCATATGCATCACTCCAATGTTGTTTTTCCCTGTTTTATTTCCTGTTGTTTTTTCTGTGGTACCTCTAATGCTTGTGTTTTTACTGTTTTAGCTTCCTGTTTTTACTGTTTTATCTGCCTGTAGTGTCCTTGGGTGTTTTGAAAAGGCGCTTTCAAATAAAATCTATTATTATTATGACTGTTTCCTCCTCCATTCAGCCGTTGCACCTGCTGCAAAATTCTGGCGAGCTGATTAAGGGCTGAACAGTCCACTCGCCCTCCACCCTGAGGGGTTTGGGATGGCCCTTAAAGTTGTACTTCCATGGTGATTTCATTAATATTTCTGTGTTCTCCATTATTATTGAATGCATTCTGCATCGTTTCTGTTTAAAAAAAACCTTCTGGTATCTTTGTATCCAGCTGTATTTGTATACTAGAAGAGAGGCTTGTGGTCCAACGGCAGCTTTTCCGGGTCCTTCTCATGAATTTCCGTCTGATTGGCTGCCTCCCATCAGTGTATGAAGGAAGCTCCGCCCTCCGCTCTTATTTCGTTACAGACAGGAAATAGAGCCGACAAACAAGTTTGTTCCGCCATGCTAACAAACAGTTAGCTAATTAGCTTCTCAACTCCGAAGCTACAGTCGTGCTGTCTTTACTTCTAGTGTGTAGTGGAGGGTTACCTGCCTTCCAATGGACAGATATAAACCCCACGTGGGATACGCTATTTGCAATGTGACGTAGAAGTGCGAGGCTGTTCCCGATTCGCTCTTTTCTTCGTATTGTTTCTCTGATGAGAAAGCACAGCCGACTGGGGGGAACGCAACGCTAGCAAGTCAGCATGTGTAAGTAAACAAGGAGAAACCCTCCGTATTTCAGAAGGAGCAAGTTAAACGGGTTTTCAGTGGAAGGAGGCCTTTAATATGGCAGAGCCTCCGCGGGAACGCGCAAACGGAGGGGTAGTTTATTATTTTTATTTATTTTTTTTCTTGTCCTGTCCAGCATCGAAGCAAGCAGAATGGAAATCTGATTGCTTTATTCTGTTGAACAGTTTTGCTTTCCCAAGCGGAGCTTTATGAACATAAGGCTCCACTTGATATCATGTTTATTCATTTTATTTCTTTATTTAAACATTTGTCTATTACACCATTCCATTTCATACTGCTGGGCCTGACAAGGAAGAAATGAAAGTTAACAGAGGTAATGATAGAAAGTGAAACAGAGAAAAAGGAGTAAGGAAGAGGAAGAGAGAGAGGAGAGAAAACATGAATCCACTTACACAGTTCACTGGTACATCTGTACCGCGATCCCTAAACAACCAAGGTCTCTGTTGGAAAACAAAACAAGCAATCCCCTACAGGAGGACCTGCAGGTGGCTTAGATATCCTCAGATCATACAAACACACGCAGAACTACGCAGAGAAGAGGTACAACCTAGTCAGAGGAAGGGAGGGGGGGGCGCAATGGGAAGTAGAGAAGAGGTACAACCTAGTCAGCGCAATGGGAAGTAGAGAAGAGGTACAACCTAGTCAGCGCGACTGGAAGCAGCGTCACAGTGTCAACATGCATAATAAAGGGTGCTCCATGGTGATACAGTCATGCAGATGCAGCCTCGTCTCTGCAAGGAGGAGGAAGCCCGCAAGGCTCACGACCCAGGCCCCCAGCAGCCACCCAGAGGCCCAGATCCCAGCTACCCGGGGGGGGGGGGGGGAAGGGGGGGGCCCCGGCGGGCCGGTGGGGGCGGGGGCCAGGGCCAGGGGCTACCCCGCGGGGGCGGGGCGGGGCGGGGGGGGGGGGGGGGGGGGGGGCGGGGGAGGGGAAGGCCCCCGCCGGGGGGGAAGGGCCCCCGCCCCCGGCGGGCCCCGGCCGCCCCCCCCCCCCCCCCGCCCCCCCCCCGCCCTCTACCACCCCCTACCCCACCACCACGCTCGCACACACACTCCCCACACACATACTCACAAGGGCTGAAAGAAAAACCGACACCGCACCCACACAGAGACAGGGACCCAAAAAAAAAAAACACCAAAAAAAAAAACACAAAAAAAAAAAACCCCCCCAAAAAAAAAACAAAAGAAAAAAAAAAAAAAACACCCCCCAAAAAGCCCCCAACAAAACAACAGCAACAAAAAGACGGAAGAAAAGAAAAAAGCCCCCCCCCCCCCACACCCCCATGTACTCCCCCCCCACACATACATACACCCACCCACTCCGCTCTCTGACCTTACATACCCACACTCACTCCTCCCTCCACCCCCAACACTCTTCTCCCTCTACCGTCCACACCTACCCCCACCTCCTCATACCCTCTAACACACACATGCACTCCCTCCACATAACTGCACCATCCCCTCCCTACCCCCCACACATACGCCCCCACCTCCCTATACCCCCAATACCCCATACAATCCCCCCTTACATGTCCAGCCCCGCCCATCCCTCTGACCTATCACACTCCCGCCCTTCCTTCCTTCAGCCCCTCACGACCATCCCTACTAGACACTCACGAGCATGCCACTCCTTCCTCCATCCCCCCTTTCCTCCAACCACTTACCCACATCTCCTCCCTCTTCCAGCCCAAGTTCCTCCCTCCCACATTTCCTTTTTCACACTCTCATTCATTATTCTCACATACCCACCTCTCTCTTGCCCATGCCCTCGTGCCTCCTGAGTGGTAGCTCGGGCTGGGGAAGGAGACGTGAGCTCCAAGCCCCCAACACGTTCCCCCCCACCCCACCCACCCCCATCCCCCACCCCCGGACACAGCAGGCCAGGCATCCCCCGGGCCAGCAGATCCCCCGCAATGCAGCCAGCCTTAACCACTAGCGCGTGAAACAGCCACTATTCCCCCTCTCCCCAGTAGTGCCCGGGAGACCGGGGTATGAAAGGACCCTGCCCCCCCCCCCCCCCCCCGCTCATGACTGTGTGTGTAAGATGTGTGTTGTTGGCAGTTAAAACTGAGGGGCAGTGCCAAGTCATGCCGGGAGTGGGGTCGCGTAGGGGGCATGACCCCCCCAACCGGCCCCTCCCTCCTTCCACACACTATATGGCCCGCCCCTCAGAAGTGGTTGTGAGCTGTTGTTATTTTATGTGTTTAGGTGTCTAAGTGTGGTTAAAACTGGGGAGCAGGCGATCTCTAGACGTGGCAAACAAAGGCACTTTGGTGCCCTCCCTCACCACGCCCACTTGACACGCACCCTCCCCAAAACCCTACTTGTGTGTGTGTGAGGTAGAGCAGGGGGGGAGAGAGGTCTTGGGAAGGGAGACCAGGGGGGTATGAATTCCCTCCCTGGAAGATGAGCAGTTACTGGCATTAGGTACCCCTGCCTCCCGGGATCCCCCCAGGGCAGAAGGGGGCAGGCATGGCCGCCCTCACGGCCAGGCGACCGGCATTCACCACAGAGGAGCCAGCCTCGGCCCCTGGGGGCGCCCGACCAAATGAATTCTCTCAGGTGAGGTAATCCCAGATACCAAGAGGCATGTGGTAAAATAATGAGTAGAGACAAAAAGTTCCCTCAGGATTACAAATTTATTTACAATAAAAAAAAAGACAGCTTTAAAAATCAAGTCTCCTGTTAGGAAAGGAAACTATTAAAACCAACTTGGGGAAGGAAGGCCAGGAGGCCTTACATACCCCAAGACTTTTAGATGCAGGCCGGGAGGAGGACCGCGACCGCAAACAATGGGGCTTAACTTAAAGGGGTCGGACCCTCACCCCAGCCACGGACCAGCAAAGCACAACACAACCAAAAGCATGCAACTCAAACTGTAATGTGAAATGCAACAAAACCAAACCTTAAAATGAACACAAACCACTCTGCTGGGCCACAAGCACAGGTGAGGCCCCGACCACCCTGTCCCAGAGACCATGCAGCCGGAATCAACCTCCCAGACAACCTATAAATTAGATAGACATTACAAAAATCTCTGAAACTTGATGCTTTTACTTCTGTCTCTGTTTTTAAACGCAATTTAAAGGTGATTTTTAATGAAAACTGCAAATGTTTTGTTACACTTTGACTCCTCTTATGTCTTAAATTGTTTTAATGTTTACTGATTTTTATTTATTTTTTGTGTTCCCCTCCCCCACTTGCCCTACAGGTGCCTATGGCACCTGCCAGGCCGGCATTGTAAATAAGAATCTTGTTCTTAATGTCTTTGCCTGGTTAAATAATAAATAATAAAACTAAGTACAAAAGAACATAAGCAACCTCCTGAGGGAACATAAAAAAAACAGAACACAGATCAAAAGGATAAAGGGAACAAAACAGCAGTGGCAATTTGGCTGGTGTCTACAGAAACACAAGAAACAGAAATTAGTAAACAAAAATAAGAATTATAAAATTGCTGACAACAAATTCAATACCTTTTTATTACTTGCAACAAAAAGGCAGAGGCAGTACCCACTCAGTCAGCACTTTTTTACAAAAAAACAACTTTAAAATTAAAAGCAAATTATCTTGCAGTGAAACAAAAGTAGACACCGTACCTGTTGCCAACAAAACTCAAAACTTCCCATGGTTTGCAATTTACCAGCCACTGGTACCCTGAAAGCAGAAGTTAGATTTTAAAACAGCACCAAACAAAAACCTCTTCAAACAAAGAACACCTACCCGGCTTGCATGCCACACCAACACAGACCAGCAGACCAAACAGCGGGCAGAGCTGTCTGGTCCTGCCCTTATAAGTATGGCTGAATTAGGGGGCGGAGCATAGGACCCAGTCCTGTCTATGGCAGCCCCAGAGTGACATGACTACTGGTCACACATGGAAGCAAACATAAGGATGTGAAGGGCAGAATCACTGTAAAGCTCCGTTCATACCCTGTGGTAAATACAGATACGGACGCTTTCATCCATATCCTGAGGTAAGAAGCTTTAAATGATGCTCGATGTTAACGTGAGTTACGGTACTTTCAACCTGGAGATGAAGCCGCTGTTGATTGAGAAGTATAAGAAGTTTGTGATGGTGAGTAACTAACCACACCATCATAAACACGTTCTGTGTTAATGTTTGAACGATGTGTTTAGAAGAAAATTAAACTACTTAAGTTGCAGCAAAAGCGCTGCTGGGAGTTTACGCTTCAGTGCTCGTTCAGTGCTGCTGTGAAACGATGTTTTCATTCTGCAGAGCTGCAGAGTACGATGTTATGTGGTTCCTTGGTAAAGTAATCCCACACATTTGAAGTAAGTGCTTGTGGACGTGGTGGGTTACTTGCACTTGTTGATGCTGTTCTGAATTCTGACTCTGAATTGTGCATGCGCTCAATTTCACTCTCTCAGCACATCGCCATCTCTACTGTTGTTTCTGGATGCTCTGCTAACTGCGACAACGCTGTTTCCGGTTTCCCTTCGAAATAAGAGCATTCAACTTCTTTTTGTTGCCGTTATCTGATGTGTCGATGTACATTTATATAAATCGACGTATTTACTGAATCAATTACGTCGACTAATCGACGTGTCGGGGACAGCCCTATCTGAATGTATATGATTAGGTCAAGTTCTCAACCTCATGTTACTGTTTCATCTGTCGGTAATATATTATAGTCACTTCTGGGATAAATAAAGTATTTTTAATTTAATTTCCAAGTGATTGGCACTCGTATTAAGCATTAATACAATGAAGATGAAGATGCACTTTTTCAGGAAGCTAGAACCATGGTCGAAATAGATGTTCAATTCTGAATGTTTACTTAGTTTCATTATCTTTTGTTGGAAAATATATTAAATTCTCCAAGTTTACATGACCATATTATTTCAATAATGACTTTTTGAAAATGATCGTTTTCATGTGAATGAAAGAATTAAAAACAGGTTTTTCAGTCAGCTGTGTTTTCAACATAAATTTTACATTCTGTTGGTTCATGAAAAACTCCATGACAGGCGGCTGGCTCCCACTGGCTTTTTATTCATGCTCTTTTTTTTTTAACATTTTAGATATCCATATCACCATGTATAAATTGCTGTCTGTCCATTTATGAGGGGATAATCGATAATCGAATAGAACTAAAAAGTTAATTGTTAGATTAAACGATGCACCGAAAAATAATCTATAGATTGTTTTAAAAATAATCATTCAACCTAACCCTAAACCTTACATTTATTTGTTGTTATTACACAGGCAATTCATCCAAGAAAATGACCTGGTGGGGAAAGTTGAGCCCCAGCAGGCAGCTAAAAAGTGGGAAAACCTACAGACAAGGTACAAGGTAAAATCCCTTGTTCCATCCTTACAAATCTTCAATATGCTCAATTTGGAGCATTGTGTTTATTTCCCTTATTCTCTTTAATTTGTTTACCTTGACTCCTCTTGTTTGTCGTTTTTTATGTCCTCTCTCTTGTGCTCCTCCCTTCTTTAAAAAAAAAAGTTCTCCTATTGCTCTCTCCAACATACATTCATCTTTGCCCCTCTGTGTGTTGCAGGAGCTAAAAAATCCCAAGACTGGGTCTGGCACAGATGGTGGGGAGGAGACGGTGGCTACCTGGCAGTATTACCAGGACATGCACGCAGTCCTGGGTGGCTGGCCGTCAATTGACCCTCCCCTGCTGGTGGCTTCATTCACCCCAGAAGAGGAACCCACATCTCTTCTTTTGGTAAGTTTGAAAGATGATCATTTTTAATGTTTTTGATAACTGAAAAATTTACCCTGGACTTTTTCATGACATTGTAATTTATCAGTATGCACCTGTATGTGACTCATGGCCATGTCACCCAGTTCTTTTCTTTATTTCACTTTCTCAGGAGATGGTTGATGGTCCTTCCATTTCCACCTTTGCCACAGCGAATGTTGCCGCTTCCCTATCCACTGCATTAACCTGTGCTGGGAACCCCGAGTCCTCCTCTACCATGTCAACCACATGCCTCCCCTTCCCCCGGAAGAAAAAAAGAAAATCCAATCCTATCGTGGATTTTTTGAAGGCAGAGTGTGAGAGGGAACAAAGCTGCCACGAGGAGAGTGAGGCCAAGACCGAGCGCTTCCTCACACTTTTTGAGCCCATGGTTGATAAAATGTGATTGCATTGAATCACATTTTATCAACCATGCAAAGTGTTCTCAGGTTTGACTCATTTAACTTTTTCTTTTTGAACAACAAATAACACACAAGTCATTGTGACTGTTTACAGCAACAGATCACTCTCCAAAAACAATTGTAAAGTTTGAATCAGTATGTGGCAGGACAAAGGAGGACCCGGGCGGGATTCAATCCCCAGACTCCCGAATGAGAGTCATGCGTGCTAACCAGTCAGCCAAAGGGACATCCTCTTGGCCAAGTAGCCAGGGAACATGAAGACTCGGAGGCATAGTGACAGGACCGTCAACTGCCACAAGTATATACATTACACATAAAATATTGCAAACTATACAGAGGTTTGCATTTTTCTGGATTACAAACAGCAATTATTACTGTTGGTCCTCGGCAGACATTAATGAAGCCTTACTGGCTTCACGGGGTGGTTGAGGGTCCAGGATGTCTTGTGCCACATCACTGTCCGGCTCCAGCATGTCACCAATTTCTAAACACACGTTGTGTAAGAGCGCACAGCTAGCTATGACCACAGGGGAGAATGATGGGCTAACCTCTAAGGCGTGAGAAAAGAGTAGACCTCCATCTCGTCTTCAAAACCCCGAAAGCCCTATCAATGACGCTGCAACCCCGGGAATGGTGATAGTTGAAGCGAGACTCTGCGAGTCCCCTGACAGGTTCTTTGTAGGGTGTTATGAGGCTGATTGGTTTGTCGAGAAAGGGATAGCCTCCGTTGCCAAGAATGATGTAATCCGTGGGAGGGTACGTTTGTGTCCCGTAAAAAGTGCTGTTTTTCAAGATGCGTGTATCATGCACTGATCCCGGATAGCTGACAAAGATATCCAGGCACTTTCCCTTGGAATCACAAATGGCCTGCATATTTATTGAGAAAAAACCTTTGTAATTTAAATAATTAATTTTGTGCTGAGAGGGAGGTTTGACACGAAAATGGCAGCCATCTATTGCACCGACAACACTCTTTAGGACAGGGGTTCCTGAAAGCTACTCAAATCCTTCTCCAATTGTGTCAAGGTCTACTGGTTGTGGGAAATAGAGTTAGGTTAGAGATATCCTGACTCTTATTAAGGGGAGAAAAGGAGTCACTCCTCATGAATCCTCACAAAAGACATTCCGGGAGACAAAGTATTTTTTTCTTTCTCTTTTGCACCCCGCTGTAATGCTTATAATGTTTTATGTAAAGCGCTTTGAATTGTCCTGTACATGAAATGTGCTATACAAATAAACTTGCCTTGCCTATTACACGGTGAACAGTGGTCTTTGGTACAATGAAGATGCTGGAAACAACCCGGTAGGAAAATCCATGAGCTAACCAGTAGACTTATATCAGGACCTCTAGTTGAGAGCCCTAGCCATGGTCCTGTTCCCTCTGCAGGAGTCTCTGCAGACCCTGCATGGCTCTTCTGGTCAGACGGAAGTCCTACTGTAGTTCAGCCTCTACGTTGAACCACAGCCGCAGTAAAGGCACATCCCAGGTTCAGCTTGCAGTACACCATAGAATGGCCACTCTAGAAAGATCACAATAAAGATATAATGCATCTGTGCTTGCAAAACATGTACATCATCATTCAATGTACACCAGCACTTTACACACGGCCAATGTGGAATGACACTAGCTGTTTTTCATACATCTGCAAACTAGTTTGTTGTTTATGTTCTTTTCTTTTTGTCTCACTGATCGTGTATAGCTATCATCATCCTGCCTATGGACTACAGATGTAAATTATTAATTTATTAATTTATAATATTATATAATTGGGTACATTCTTATATACTTTTATGTAAATGTTATTGAAGATGTACTGTCCTTAATTCTTTAAAAGGGGGGGAAAAAGGGAGGGAGGGGGAAAGGGGAAAAAAAAAGGAAAAAAACAAAAAAAAAACCCCCCCCCCAGAAAGAAAAAAAAAAAAAAAAGAGGGGAAAAAAAAAAAACGAAAAAACAGAAAAAAAACACAACAAAAAAAAAAAAAAAAAAAAAAAAAAAAAAAAAAAAAGAAAAAAAAAAAAAAAAAAAAAAAAAAAAAAAAAAAAAAAAAAAAAAAAAAAAAAAAAAATATATATATATATATATATATATATATATATATATATATATATATATATATATATTAAAAATTGGCTGAAACTACAATGTGACACTACCAAACTATGCATTTTAAAAAAGCAAAACATTTTTAATAAAGTCCCGTATAAAAATCTGTTTTCCCCTCCCCCACCTACAACTGCATCGGCCTTTCCATAGCAAAGAGAATAGTGTTTGGAACAATCCTTGTATAACATATTTTATTACATCTGCACGCAGATCGTCACACAACAAACACATCAATAGCAGAAAGTAACAGCTCCCTTTATTAAAAGGCCTCATCTCAAATGAATGGATACAATATTAACATTGACCCGTTGAGAAAGTTTAAGTTAGCATGTGGTCAGTTAGGCAAGCTAGCCTACAACAAAACCTACATATTTACAGTCCATTTTACATACCTGTATCTGATCCATCAATGTTCCCATGCATTGGAAGAGTCTGCTCCTTCGTACAGCTTCTCTTTAAGCTGTGGACAATCTTGAAAAGATGCCCAAAGCCCACGCAAAAGACATCAACACAGCTGCAGCCAGCATTGCCACTCATCCTATAAATGCCTCTTCATCTTCTTCTGCTTCTTCTTCTGGATTGAGAGACTGAACGTCGCTTTGGCGTATAAGAAAATGGGTGTTTAAGATACCTTCTACATTAAACCTGCTGTAACCTTCTTTACCCATTCTCAGTGGGACCTTTTGCATCAGGAATGAAAACCAAACAATGCCGAATAAAAGTTAGCAATTTATTACAGATCAAAAGCAATACATTACAGAGCTCTGGGTTCAGAATTCTTGCCCTTTCACCAACAGAATCCTGGGGCCAGTTCACAAAGTCTGAACTCCTCCTAACTCTCCCCGTTTCTCTGATATAGTGTCAAATTTAGGTAGAGTCTTAAAGAGTCAGAGGCTCCACCCTTGTACAGGACAGCTGAGCAAACATCCTGGCATCTTCTGGCTCCTTGATCCCTGAGAGCTTGAAAAGGATGGAAAAATACAGAAAAAGGGGGAGCACAGCAAAACAGCAAAACTACTAATTCTTTGCGCTTCCTGTTTCAAAATTCACATGAGAAGCCAAGTGGAAAAGACCTTTTCCTCTTAGCAGGATGTTCTCAGGGTCCACAGGTCATAAACTGGCTAAATGATTTGCTACGCTAGGAGATAAATGCTAAATAGCCCCACTAAACCACCTCTGATGTGTTTTTGCAACTGCCATGGAAAAACACAAAGGGGTGTCATGATTCTATCCTGAGAATAAACTCTAAAATCTTTATCTGATGTACAAGTCATTTTGCATGAAAACATGGATAATATTAGGGCTGCACGATTAACCTTAACCGCATCGATATTGAGGTTTAAACTACTGCGATAACCTAACCTCATGTGCCTGAGGTTTTGTTTTTTTTTTCTCTGACATTTGAGTGACAAACCTATTTGCCAATCAAAATAGTCGTGCCCTGCGTTTCTGGCTTGTTGGCCAATCAGAAATGGTGATACACCAGCTGCAGTCAGTGTTAACAACAAACACTGCACGTGTACCTTGCGTTGCGCTGTGAGCGAAATGTTTTCATGGTGACTGGTTAACTACATAAAAACGGCTGAAGGAACTTCAACGGTAACAGGAGAGGAGCAGCTGCTAACAGTGATGGAATAATGGTGTTAAAAGAAACGACACTAGAGGAGGCGGAGTGACCTGGTTATACCTGGACACTCGTCATGCGCTCCTGAGTTGGTCTGCATGTGATAACTGTTCAGACGAGCTGTACGGCAGGTTGGAAGATGTTCGTGTGGAGCCTCTGCAGGGGAGCGGCGCCGTCACAAACCTGACAGCCGCGCACGACTATAAATCCAGTTTATAAAACAGCGACAAACAAGTGATGACGGGGACTGATGAACTGTCAGCAAACACGAGTTGTTGCGTGCACCGCGCATGTGAACACAGGTGCACACAACTACACACAAACAGCAAGAGTGAATCCAGAGAAAACGGGAAGAATTATAAACTGGAATCACAAACGTGAGTTTTCTCTCAGAGATGAAAGACATGAACAACGTGAAATGTTTATTGAAACTACAGTTGGACTACATCCGTCAGTCCGACTGTCCAAGATTCTGTTAGTAATTTATTCTGTTAAGTTTCTGTTTCATTCATTAGTGAGATCTGATATTCACTTTTATCAAGAATAATTCAACACAGAGATTAAAGTTAAGCCAATGGGAATATTAAAAAGTAACAGAATTATTACTTTTCCAAGTGATTATTTATTTTGCATAAAGCTAAAACTCAGTTATAAACGGTGTTACTTTAGGGAGATGGAGTTAGTAACTATAATTAATCACTTTTGTAGTAATCACAAAACATTGAACAAACTCACTGTGTAGTTTTTATTAGAGATTTCTCAGGTTCAACATCAGCCAGAAGCCAGGAGAGGATGCTGGACACATAAATAGTTTTTAAAGTATATCATTGTTGTAAAAGTAAAAACTTCTTTCATTCATAATTTTAGTTTTATGCATTTTAAACTATCAAGTGTAATAATCGCAAATCGAATCGCAATTGCAATATTTGTCAGAAAAATTGCAATTAGGTTTTTTGTCAAAATCGTGCAGGCCTAGATAATATTCTACAAATGCTGTCCCCCACAGTCTGAAGACGTTTCTGCATTTAAGGGGTATCCCACTTCTAAGTCACAAAATAGCCCTTAACACTTGGTCTTGAGGGCTACTAAGATTGAGGGTTTGAGCTTGAGGGTTAAGATAGGAATTGGAATTGGGCCTTTATCTCTGAAAAAAACCATTGAGGCATCAATAACCCGAGAAAATCCAGCTAGCTCAAATTTTGTGGCAAGGACATTTGTAAACGTGATCACTGATCCTATCATTATGTCTGTGGACTATGCTGTTTTAGGAGATGTTTCAGAAGTGAGAGAAGTAGATCTCTCTGACCCTGAAATCATATCTGGTGCACAGCAAACAACTGATGATGGTCTCTCAGGCCTCTTGTCCACTGAGCCAATTTGAGAGTTGGTTCGGAACCAGAGCCTGAGAAAAAACGGTTCTTTGGCTTTCCACCGCCAAAGCATCGACTCCTGGCTCCCAAAACTGGTTTGAGACTTGGCACCACTTCGTTGCTGGGCCAGAGTGAAGAGCCAGTTCACATTGCTTGTTTCAGGGACGGGGTTACCAGGACAACACACGAGTGTTTCAAGCCAGCAGAGCAATGAATGAAAAAATAAACTAAACTGGTACAAGCAGGATACTCGATGTTTCTGACAGGTTCTAAAAGACCTAATCTGTAATTTCCCATCAAACAGAAAAGTATGCCAATGTGTAAGCCATGATGGTGGAATGAGACTAATTGGCTTACTGTAGGTGCATCTGATTCAAAATCAATGTATTATTATGAACGATTATCTTGAAAAGTGGATTTTTAAAAATGTTGATAATGATATAATAACAATTAGTAATATTCATATTACTATACAGTATTTTGGATTGGTATATCAATAATATAAATAAAACCAACCCACTCTCTTTACTACAGTACATGCGTTAAAAAGTAAATTTAACAGTTTCACCACACATAGTTGATTGGAGGCCAGCAAAAATCAGTTAAAAGAAAAAAAAAAAAAAAATTGTGTAAACTTTCTCGTCTAAATCTATGTCCACATTCACCACAGCTGAATGGTTTGTCTCCTGTGTGGATTCTCATGTGTCGGTTTTAAGGACGTCTTGAGACTAAATCTATGTTCATATTTATGACAGACAAATGGTTTTGTCTCCTGTGTGGATTCTCATGTGTCGGTTTAAGTTTGTCTTATGACTAAATCTATGTCCACATTCATCACAGCTGAATAGTTTGTCTCCTGTGTGGATTCTCATGTGTCGGTTTAAGTTTGTCTTATGACTAAATCTATGTCCACATTCATCACAGCTGAATGGTTTGTCTCCTGTGTGGATTCTCATGTGTCGGTTTAAGTTTGTCTTATGACTAAATCTATGTCCACATTCATCACAGCTGAATGGTTTGTCTCCTGTGTGGATTCTCATGTGTCGGCTTAAGTTTGTCTTATGACTAAATCTATGTCCACATTCATCACAGCTGAATGGTTTGTCTACTGTGTGGATTCTCATATGTTGGTTTAAGGATTTGTTATCACTAAATCTATGTCCACATTCATCACAGCTGAATTGTTTGTCTTCTGTGTGGATTCTCATGTGTTGGTTTAAGGTTGTCTTTTGACTAAATCTATGTCCACATTCACCACATTTGAATGGTTTGTCTCCTGTGTGGATTCTCATGTGTCGGTTAAAGGTTGTCTTTTGACTAAATCTATGTCCACATTCACCACATTTGAATGGTTTGTCTCCTGTGTGGATTCTCATGTGTCGGTTAAAGGTTGTCTCATGACTAAATCTATGTCCACATTCAGCACAGCTGAATGGTTTGTCTCCTGTGTGGATTCTCATGTGTTGGTTTAAGTGTGTCTTTCGACTAAATCTATGTCCACATTCATCACAGATGAATGGTTTGTCTCCTGTGTGGATTCTCATGTGTTGGTTTAAGGTTGTCTTTTGACTAAATCTATGTCCACATTCACCACAGATGAATGGTTTGTCTCCTGCGTGGATTCTCATGTGTTGGTTTAAGTGTGTCTTTAGATTAAATCTATGTCCACATTCATCACAGCTGAATGGTTTGTCACCTGTGTGGATTCTCATGTGTTGGTTTAAGTGCGTCTTTTGACTAAATTTATGTCCACATTCATCACAGCTGAATGGTTTGTCTCCAGTGTGGATTCTCATGTGTTGGTTTAAGTGTGTCTTTAGATTAAATTTATGTCCACATTCATCACAGCTGAATGGTTTGTCTCCTGTGTGGATTCTCATGTGTTGGTTTATGTGTGCCTTTTGACTAAATCTATGTCCACATTCATCACAGCTGAATGGTTTGTCTCCTGTGTGGATTCTCATGTGTTGGTTTAAGTGTGTCTTTAGATTAAATCTATGTCCACATTCATCACAGCTGAATGGTTTGTCTCCTGTGTGGATTCTCATATGTTGGTTTAAGTGTGTCTTTTGACTAAATCTATGTCCACATTCATTACAGCTGAATGGTTTGTCTCCTGTGTGGATTGCCATGTGTTGGTTTAAGGCTGTCTTTCGACTAAATCTACGTCCACATTCATCACAGCTGAATGGTTTGTCTCCTGTGTGGATTCTCATGTGTAGCCTAAGATTTTTATGTCTCAATATTTTGCCACAAACATCACATTCAATTGTTTTTTCCCCTGTGTGGATGTTTGTGGGGTTTTTGAGAGATTGCTGATGGTTAAAATCTTCTCCACAATCAGACCTGCTGAGGGATGTTTTGGCAGTGTTACACTCCACATCACTGTTTAAACTTGACCCATGTGCCATGTTGTTGTCCCAGCCTTTTTCATCGTCTTCCACTTTTGGTCCAAAATGGGACAAATTTTCCACCTCAGAAGAAGTTGAAGCCTTTCTGTCACTATTTGTATGTAAATAACTGTTTGGGTCTGGATTACTGGTTACTCCTGGTCCTCCACAGTCCTCTCCATCAGTTTCCGGTTTTATTTGTGTAGATGGGTTGCTTGTTGAAGAATCTAACTGTGTATTTCCTTCAGTTTGGGTTTGATAAAGATGGGCTGGATATGGCCAATGCAGCTGCTCTTTTTCTTCATCTTCAGTCTTCACAGGAACCATCATCATTGGTAAACTGGTGACACTCTCCACCAGCCCATCATCAGCTGCTCTCCATCCTGATTGGGCCATAGTTCCTCTGGTTCCTCTTTAATAAGATCTGACTCTTGGTCCTGTTTGTCCACTCTCCACTTACAGGGAACCTCGTCTGTAATCACTGCTGCAGATCTGCAAGGAAAAATGAAATGAAAAAGAAAGATAAAGCTGGATTTCAAGACCAGGCAGCACAAGAATTCTCCCCTCAGCCCCTCTTCAACATCATACCTTTAACATGTCTGCATGCACAACATCCCAGTCAAAAGAAAACCAGCGTTGTATACAAGAAGAAAAGCTTTTGACCACATCAACTTTATCTCAGCAAACAAATGGTCATGGGCAGTGACATACTGCATTAGCCTCAGTCTTTATCGGTTCTATGGTTTGTGATGGATATTTCTCTCACCTAGGGGTGGGTATCACCAGGTACCTTGTCATACCGTACTGTAACAATAGCTGTGTCTCATTCTGAAGTCTACGTAGGCTATAGACTGTGCTACATAGTCTGCACACTCTTAAGCAGCCTTCTGAAATGGTAGGCTACTGAAATGGGACAGCCTCGCCAATAGATTTGTCACGATACTAAAAGTTTATTCTCGAAACGATACTAAAAATGGTGGTCAATACTCAACACTATTTTCAATACTAAAGGGGAGAAAATCCCCCCTTCACAAAGAGACTAACCCCCTCCCAAAAAAAAACAATACAAACTAAAATGATATTTAACTTTTTAGCCACTGGGAAAATGTTGAAATTATGGAATATGGCAGAAACAGATGCTTGTCGTTTTTGTTGTGAGGAACCTGAGTCCATTCTGCATTTGTTTTGGTATTGTCATATTGTGTCGTTGTTTTGGATGGAAGTGGAAAAAATGTGTTCTGGTATTGGTTTGTTTATGAAATTAGATGTCTCTGTTCTGTTGGGAGATTTTGTAGTAGTGACTCAGTTATTATTATTCTTGGTAAATGATTTATTTTTAAGACCAGAAATAGATTTTCACTTCATGTTGATTTGTGAAAAAGATTTATTCAGCGATTTTCTATTGTGGAAAATTATATGATTGAAACTGAAAATGAAGCCAAAAAATATAAACGGCGATAGAAAACTCTAAATATTTATTTTGACCATATTTACACAGTATGTTGACCTTTACATCATTAAGTATCTCACCTTAGACATGGTTTTGCAGTGCTTCTCAGATTTTGTATGAAAGGTACAGAACCCTGTACTCCTGATGTTGTTTTTCTTAGCAAGTCAGGACCGGTCTGATTGAAGTCATTCTTCAGACCAGTTTTTGTCTGGTTGAGGTATTTCTTTTTTTCCATTGATAATGTATCTGTATACTTATGATGATATGATGTTAAGTGTAATTGTGTGTTGGTATGTGTGTACTTGCGTTAAGTGTGTTTAATAAGTAAAATTTAATTAAGAAAACAATAGAACAGACAAACTAGTAAGGGTGAACTCGTTTTTTAAACTAGATTAATTAAACATTTTAAATGTGTTTGTCTACAATCTATATTAAAAGGCATCAGAATGAGACTGTAAGCCAGGATGAGATCAGTAGCAGTTTCAGGGGGTTTATGGAGCAGAGAACATCACCTGCTCTGAGATGCTGCTGCATGAGCATGAGGGTCGTGTGAGTGCTTCTACATGGGGGCGGCGCCTGCAGTTGCAGCGGCGGTTCATTGAAAGAGTAAACGATACGCACTTTCACATCAGTCTGTATGAGTCTCCACTGACACCAGAAAAAGCCACTGGATTTACCGCTAGTCATTTTTTGAAACAAAAAAGTTAATGGAGCGGTCTAAAGCCCTATTCTGACGGGATTAGTATTCCCTAGGGACCACATGTAATTTGTAATAATTGCAGCGATTGTCTGTTATTTTGATCCTGTGTGAATCGGCCAGGTCTGTGATTTGTTATGTAATAGTCAGTCAGTCATTTTCTGTACCGCTTATCCAGTTCAGGGTTGCGGGGGTTGCTGGAGCCTATCCCAGCTACTATCAGGCGAGAGGCGGGGTACACCCTGGACAGGTCGCCAGTCTGTCGCAGGGCCAACATGGAGAGACAGACAACCATTCATGCTCACATTCATTCCTAGGGGCAATTTAGAGTGATCAATTAACCTAACATGCATGTCTTTGGACTGTGGGAGGAAGCCGGAGTACCCGGAGAGAACCCACGCATACACGGGGAGAACATGCAAACTCCACACAGGAAGGCCACGGTTGGAATTGTTTCAACCCCCTCCCCAGCTGGGAATTGAACTAGCGACCTTCTTACTGTGAGGCTGCGGTGCTAACCACCACACCACCGTGCAGCCCTTGTTGTTATGTAATAATTCCCCTACAAATAACCTACTATATTTTGCTAAACTCCGAGGTCCTCTGATAATACAGATCCAATGCGAATAGGCATCTCTGTGATTGGGAGAGAAATGACACATGATTTGGCGGTACTAGACGCATTTAATTTCCTTTTTGGCAAAAAATGGAGGCTGAAAATAGGTTTTCCTTCCAAATAACTATGTTGATAATAATTTATAAAGCATTAACTTTGGAGTTGAAGTGATCGGGGGTAGTTTCACCAGTCATATGTCCTACTGTATATAAAAAATCCGCAAATGGCATTCCAGAGGCAGGAAACATTTATCTTGGGGAACATGCGAACTTGGAGCAAGTTCTTAAAACGTTGGTAATGATGGTCTGTGAGTTATTTCAACACATTCAACACAAACGCAGCTCATATGAGCAGATGTTGCGCAACACGCAGCGCTTTGACATATCTGCTAGATGTCTGTGAATTTCAGTCAAATCTCAGACTTCAGTTATCCCGTGTGAATGGGTCACAGAAAAAAAACAGATGTCAGGGTAATTTATTTATTACACGTGGTCCCTTGGTAATATTAATCCCATCAGAATACAGCTTAAGTCACTAAGTTAGCCACACTGTAAACAATGGGTCCTCCAAGGAGATGCTGTAGGGGAGGGACTGCCCGCAGCAGTGCCTGTTTAAAATGGCAGAGGCGGCTGTTACTTTCAGAGACTCAAAAGATGCCAAAGTGGCATTGAAGTATCGATGCCCGTGTTAATATCTAACTAGATATTAATTTTTTAGAATCGATTAGTACCTGAGAATTGATTTTTTTTTACAACACTACTAGCCTATGAGAATTTCCCATAAATCTCTAGTCCTGTTGCCTAGCAACTGAGGACACCACAGCTATCTACTAACAGCATTCTTTCTGGTGATTCTTTCAAATATGATCTAAAAGTTAAACGGAGCCGGGCATATTATTCCTTTTCATTTATCTGTTATTACCTGAATGTTAACATCAGATTAACCGGCCATTAACACCTAAATAATGTCAAACAAATGCATGTACTGAAGCAAAAATTGTCATTTGAAGCTTGGCCGAATATTTACAAATTTTCCCCAGAGGTTATATGTCTCTTACAGGTAAAGACTTTGTTAAACACTTGAAATCCATGAATATACCTAAATATTACACTCGTACCTCTGCTGCTTATTCCCTCCCATCTTGTGGGCAATGACTTCTGGGCCAGGCAAGGCCATAAAGGATACAGTGCCAGTATCCTTCATTTCAGGCCAAAGCTCAGCACAATAATTTGCATGTGTGGCAGCACCACCTCGTCCGGTTGGCCATTATTGAATGATTGCCCTCACCTGGCAGGGTGAGGGAGGCCTGAGTATAAAGGGTGGTGTTGCAGCCAGTCTAGCAAGCCTTCAGCACAGACTGGTTGCTTTCAGCACAGATCACCTCTTTGGCTTCAGCAAGGCGTGTATTTTAATTTATGTCCTTTTAAAAGGAATCTGTGGTTTATGAAATGGGTTTTTTTTCTTAATCCTTCCTGAATCTCAGGTGGAGGTGGCTGGCAGGAGGTTGGACACCTGATTGAACTGGTAATGTTGGTATAAGAATCTCTCTGCTACAATACCACCTATGTACCTGATGTCTGAGTGATTTTGTTTGTTTTCTTGCAGGTCAGCCTGCTACTGTTCTTTTCCCAGATTTGTTAGATAGATGTGATTTATTTCCCCCCTCCTCCTGTCGCTGCACTGTCTCTTGGGGGAAACAGACTTGTAGTGGTTGGGCTACTGTTGGGGGACCTGGCCCTCCTGTTTTAAGCCCCGTTTCCACCCGCGGGTCTGGGTCGGGTCAGGTCGGGCCAGGCCGGATCGGGTGGGTTTTGGTACGGATGTGTTGATTTCACGCTGCGTCCCCACAGCAACCTGTACCCCTTCTCTGGAGGCGCTGGACAGCGCTGCTACGTGATTGGGTGACATCATCACTGTTCAACGTCGTTTAACCAAAACACCGCGCCACACATGACAGAAACAAAAAAGGAGTCACCCCAGCTTTGTTTTTACGCTTGGTCACGCGGGAAGTGAGATTTTTCAACAAATCAATGTATTGCTTTGTGTTAGCTCCACCTCTTTGGTCCGGATCGGTTAGATCAGTACCCCTACCGAAGGGTGCCAAAAAAGTAGGCCGGGTTGGGTCGGATATAAGGGTACCCATCCCAGTTTTTATCTGTGGAGACTCAAAAAACGTGGACCGGCCCAACCCGATCCAGACCCGCTGGTGGAAACGGGGCTCTAGTGTTGCTCCCCTTGTGTTTTCATAGCATGGTTTTTATTACATTTGTGTCAGGGTGAGTTGAGTATTGCATTGTCTGACTATTGGTGTGCTGTGGAACTGTTAGGGCTGGCTCCCCATCAGTAGGCCGGTCTTAACCCTTTTGTTATCCGTTTCCCCTACAGAGCAACCAGGTGTGGCACCAGGTGTATGGTTAATCCTCTTTGAACTTTAACGTACTGTCGTAATAAATACTTTACATTGGATGCACCGCCTCTGCTCCTATTTGTAACTCAATTGGACCTCTTCAGGTCACATTCTGGCGTTGTCGGCAGGATTGTTTATCAGTGGCATGTGCTTTCAGTGTTAGTATAAGACTGTCCCTATTTATTCTTTTAAAGGGAATAGGCAGAACTTTTTCCAGGAAAACAGTAGCAGGCTTGGACTAGTATCTGGCTTATTTGGACTGGGGCAACTTGCTGGGATTTGACCAACATCGTGTCCAGCATGGAGGCAGAACTGCAGGACCTAAAGGACAAGTTTCGCCAGCTTCAGGCGGAGAACCTCCAGCTGCGACAAGAGCAAGTGGCTCGTGTACAGGATTCGGCATCAACTTCAGCCAGTGGGGCTTCGCCACAAAATGAAACTGTACCACCCACTCTTGGTGGGGCCCTTCCAAGTGAACGAGTGGTCTATAATCCTAGAGAACGTAAATGTCCAGTTTTTAGAGGGCATTCTGGTATTGGTATCATTGATTGGATTGAAGAAGTGGGTGCTACTATGAGGAGTAGATTTCTTTCCCCTCTTGACCAAGCATTTTTTGTTTATGACCACCTTGAGGGTGAAGCCAAGGAGGAGATCAGATAGAGGTCTAGTGCTGAACGGGAAAACCCAGAGCAGATTTTTAATAATCTTCAAGAATTGTATGGATGCTCAAAGTCATATGTTGCACTACAAGAGAACTTTTTCTCGAGGAAACAAAATGAAGGTGAATCACTCCAAGAATATTCCCATGCTCTCTTCTGTCTAATGGAAAAGGTGGTTAAGGGAGCTCCTAATGGTTCAGTAAACTCTGCTGCTCTTTTGAGGGATCAGTTTGTAGAAAATGTCCTTGACCCTGCCTTAAGTAGGGAGTTAAAAAGACTTATAGAATATACTGTCTTGGATGTTAGGAAAGAAGCAATTAGGTGGGAGCAGGAGGGGCGGCCAGCTGTTCAAAGGGATCGCAGTCATTCAGTGACTTCATTATGTGCTTTACAATCCCTTCCTGGTCAAAGTGAGTCTCAGGTAGCATATAATCACAGGGACCCAGATAACTTGACTGAGATAAAAGAAATGCTGTTAAAACAACAAGAACAGATTAACTTGCTGTCCCAGAATTTGTTGCAATGGCAAAATTCTCAACACCCTCCGCAGAATAGGAGTGTTCCCTTCATATGTAGGCGTTGTCAACAGCCAGGGCATATTGCAAGGTACTTCCGCCAACGTAATCAGGGGTCACGGCCCTCTTCTCTCCCTCCGCAGGTGGAGTCCTCCCCTCCCCAACAAGGGGGAAACTAGCTCCTTCTGTAATGCAGAGCCACGTTTCAGAAGGGACTCTTGCTGGCTCAGGTGGCCAAGGTCACAGTGAAGGTATTAGTTCTAAGTTGCTGGGTTCATGTCCTGTTTCTGTTAAAATAGGGGGGGGTAGCTCTCCCGTGCTTAATTGATACTGGCTCAATGGTTACAACAATCAGAAGTTTTTTTGCCCAGCATTTTCAGGATACACTGCACTCTTGTCACTGGCTTGAACTTCGGGCTGCTAATGGACTTGACATACCTTATATTGGCTATCTAGAAGCAGAAGTAGAGGTATTGTGCGAGGTTGTCCCTGGTCGCGGCATTTTGGTTGTTAAAGATCCCCCCGACCACCTGCCCCAGCCTAGAATACCAGGTGTTTTAGGCATGAATGTTATTAAAGAATGCTATAGTGGCCTCTTTAAGCAGCATGGGGCTGCCCTCTTTGACCACCCTGCTCTTGTTCAGGCCACCTCCCCCTGGTATAATGCTTTCCAACACTGCCATAGGGCACAGGTTAACCATAAAATGGGTATGGTCAAAGATAGGGGTGATAAGCCAGTCCGTATCCCAGCTGGGACCCTTAAGATGGTTGCAGCTACTTGTCCACATGTGAAGTATTTGGCTCCTGAATGTGGGCTGTTTGAGCCGCTTGCCTCCAAGAGCCATCTTCCTGCTAGAGTGTGTGCCCCCCCTGCTGTGGTCCCAGTACATAGGGGGACGGCTTACATTCCAGTGGTAAACATGAGTGCTACTGACATGTATGTCCAACCTTGTACCCTAGTAGGAACTGTGTGCCCAGTTCAAATTGTCAGCTTCCCTGAAGGAGTCACGGAAGTGGCTGGACCAGGTGTGGGGTCACTAGCTGCAACGTCTTCACAAACTGGTGAGGGAAGGTCACAAGCAGACCCCATACAAGCATTAGATTTGTCAGCCTTGCCTGTTGAGGAACAGGACAGAGTTAGAACCTTACTTAGGAAATATGAGTCTGTGTTTTCAACTCATGATGGTGATCTTGGTTGTACAAACCTAATTGCTCATGAAATCCCATTATTAGACGATATCCCAGTCTGTCAGAGGTTTCCGAGGATACCCCCTTCAGAATACGAGGTTGTGAAGGCCCATATTCGACAGCTGTTGGATAACCAGGTGATCTGGGAGAGTAGTAGTCCCTACTCCTCCCCTATTGTTGTGGTCAAGAAAAAAAAATGGCACCATTCGCCTGTGTGTTGATTACAGGCAGCTGAACAGTAAGACACGCCGAGATGCCTTCCCCTTACCCAGGATCGAAGAATCCCTTGATGCATTGGCTGGGGCAAAGTGGTTCTCTACCCTTGACCTGGCGAGTGGATACAACCAGGTACCTGTTGCCGAGAAGGACAAGATGAAGACAGCTTTTTGCACCCCATTTGGTTTGTTTGAGTTTAACAGGATGCCATTTGGTTTGTGCAATGCACCTAGTACTTTCCAAAGACTGATGGAACGAATATTTGGTGCACAACACTGTCAGTCCCTGTTACTATACCTGGATGATGTTGTGGTTTTTTCATCTTCAGTGGATGAGCATCTGCGTCGTATGGAAGCCATACTAAGCCGACTGCAGCAAGAAGGTTTGAAGGTGAAATTGGAGAAAAGTGCATTCTTCAAACAGGAGGTAAAATACCTTGGCCACATAATTTCCAGTGATGGGGTGGCTACTGATCCAGAGAAAGCATCTGCTGTGGCCAACTGGCCTTGCCCAAAGAGTGTGTCAGAGTTGCGGTCCTTCCTAGGATTTGCTAGCTACTACCGACGGTTTGTGAAGGGGTTTGCTAGGATTGCAGCTCCACTGCACCAGGTGGTGGCAGAAGCTCAAAGGGCCCAAAACCAGCGACAACAGCTTTTGGGGGATTTCTGGACAGACAAGTGAGAACAGAGCTTCCAGGAGCTGAAATCAAAGCTGGTGAGTGCACCTGTCTTGGCCTATGCCGATTTTTCTCTGCCATTCATTCTAGAGACTGATGTCAGTTACAGTGGACTTGGAGCTGTGCTGTCCCAGGAGCAGAATGGCAAAGTACGGCCCATTGCTTATGCTAGTCGGGGACTAACGCCCTCAGAGAGGAACATGTCCAACTACAGCTCCATGAAATTAGAGTTCTTGGCATTAAAGTGGGCTATGACTGAAAAATTCAGAGACTATTTAATTGGCCAGCAATGCATTGTTTGGACTGATAACAATCCCTTAAGTCATCTGAATACAGCAAAGTTGGGAGCCACCGAGCAGCGTTGGGCAGCTCAGCTAGCAGACTTCAATTATCCCCTTCGCTACCGGTCTGGTCGAACCAATACTAATGCCGATTCTCTTTCAAGGAAGCATCCCGCTGCCACACCCATGACTACAGAGGTCAACCTACCAGGGACCTCCATACCCAGAGTGATACAACTGCCTGCCCATCCTGAAGCAAGTCACCAAGTGGTCCAATCTGCCATTTCTGCCTTTCCATCCTTTTCAGTTAAAGAGCTGGTAACTGGGCTGCACGGTGGCGTGGTGGTTAGCACCGCAGTCTCACAGTAAGAAGGTCACTGGTTCGATTCCCGGCTGGGGAGGGGGTTCGAACTATTCCAACTGTGGCCTTCCTGTGTGGGGTTTGCATGTTCTCCCTGTGTATGCGTGGGTTCTCTCCGGGTACTCCGGCTCCTCCCACCGTCCAAAGACATGCATGTTAGGTTAATTGATCACTCTAAATTGCCCCTAGGAATGAATGTGAGCGTGAATGGTTGTCTGTCTCTCTGTGTTGGCCCTGCGACAGACTGGCGACCTGTCCAGGGTGTACCCCGCCTCTCGCCTGATAATAGCTGGGATGGGCTCCAGCAACCCCCCGCGACCCTGAACTGGATAAGCGGTACAGAAAATGATAACTCTGCAGCAAGCAGATCCAGTCATAGGAGCATTCCTGGGTTTTTGGAATAACCAAAGGCGCCCGGACAGAGCAGAAAGGGCAAGCCTTTCCCCCCAGGTTTTGGAGCTCTGTAGACAATGGGACAGAATTGTTTGGTTGAATAGGGTGTTGTATCGACAGACCCACCGACCAGATGGAGGGGAAGATGTACATCAGCTGTTACTCCCAGGTTGTCTGAAGGAAGAGGTTCTGCAGCAGCTACATCAGGGCCATGGCCACCAAGGGCTGGAAAGGACCACAGAGTTGGTAAGACAACTATGTTATTGGCCACTGATGCACAAAGACATCCAGGAATGGTGCCAGCAGCGTTGTGTTCTAGCTAAAGTGACTTATCCCCAAGCCAGGGTAGCAATGGGACACTTGCCGGCCTCAAGGCCAAACCAGATCCTGGCAATAGACTTTACCCTTCTCGAACCATCCCAGGATGGTAAGGAAAATGTGCTTGTTATGACTGATGTGTTTTCAAAGTTTACTCAAGCTGTTGCTACCAAAGATCAAAGGGCTTCCACGGTGGCTAATGTACTCATAAATGAGTGGTTCTACAAGTTTGGGGTCCCTGCCCAACTTCACTCCGACCAAGTTTTGAGAGTATTCTAATACAACAGTTGTGCAGCCTTTATGGCACCCAGAAGACTCGTACTACACCTTACCACCCGGAGGGAAACGGTCAGTGTGAACGCTTCAATAGAACTCTTCACAATCTGCTGTGCACCCTGCCAGCTGACAAGAAGAAACATTGGTCTCGATATCTGCCACAAGTTGTGTTTTCCTATAACACCACCATACATCAGTCTACTGGTGAGTCTCCACATTTCCTGATGTTCGGTCAAGATCCCTATTTACCTGTTGACTTCCTACTCGGGAGGGTTCCAGAGGTATGTGAAGGACGAGTGGAGGACTGGGTCCGGGAACACCAGCAGCGCCTACAAACGGCTTTTGATGGGGCTCGACAGAGACTGAGGCTGGAAGCCGACCGTCGTAGGGAGCGCCATGACATTGGGGCAAAGGCGGCTGACTTACCAGAACAGCAGCTGGTCTATCTCCAAGATCACTCCAGAAGAGGTCGGTCAAAAATACAAGATGCATGGAGCCCAGTCATCTTTAAAGTGATAAAGGCTCCCAGTGCTGGTGGTTCCGTTTACACTGTGGCACCTGTGGATAATCTCCAGAAGGTCAAAACTGTTCATCGCTCTATGCTGAAACCTGTCCCTATTCATCTCCACCCACAGGATTCTGAGAAAAGGCAGATGGACCTGCCTATTGGCAGCCCTGAGGAAGCGCCATCACAGGAGTTTATTTTAGTGGTTACAGAGCCGACTGGTGGGGGGCCCTTGGAACATAATGAAACCCCTGTGGACACCATTAGTATTGACCCTTCAATACCTGTTTCCCCAGAGGTTGTTTTGGAAAATTCTCCTAGTGGGAACTCTGTGGCCCCCAGGAGGACAACAAGAGCAACAGTAGGCCATCATACGAATCCTCACCACTGGCCGGAGACTGCAAGAAGTAGGAAAGGGGCGGGGGCTGCACTCTCTCGGATCACTGGTATCTCTAGAGCAACTGGTCCCTATTTCAGGCCTTGGACAGACCAGGAGTAATATTTCGACGAGACGCCGAAACAAATCTAGGGGTAGATTGTGGCAGCACCACCTCGTCCAGTTGGCCATTATTGAATGATTGCCCTCACCTGGCAGGGTGAGGGAGGCCTGAGTATAAAGGGTGGTGTTGCAGCCAGTCTAGCAAGCCTTCAGCACAGACTGGTTGCTTTCAGCACAGATCACCTCTTTGGCTTCAGCAAGGTGTGTATTTAAATTTATGTCCTTTTAAAAGGAATCTGTGGTTTATGAAATGGGTTTTTTTTCTTAATCCTTCCTGAATCTCAGGTGGAGGTGGCTGGCAGGAGGTTGGACACCTGATTGAACTGGTAATGTTGGTGTAAGAATCTCTCTGCTACAATACCACCTGTGTACCTGATGTCTGAGTGATTTTGTTTGTTTTCTTGCAGGTCAGCCTGCTACTGTTCTTTTCCCAGATTTGTTAGATAGATGTGATTTATTTCCCCCCTCCCCCCTGTCGCTGCACTGTCTCTTGGGGGAAACAGACTTGTAGTGGTTGGGCTACTGTTGGGGGACCTGGCCCTCCTGTTTTAGTGTTGCTCCCCTTGTGTTTTCATAGCATGGTTTTTATTACATTTGTGTCAGGGTGAGTTGAGTATTGCATTGTCTGACTATTGGTGTGCTGTGGAACTGTTAGGGCTGGCTCCCCATCAGTAGGCCGGTCTTAACCCTTTTGCTATCTGTTTCCCCTACAGAGCAACCAGGTGTGGCGCCATGTGTATGGTTAATCCTCCTTTGAACTTTAACGTACTGTCGTAATAAATACTTTACATTGGATGCACCGCCTCCTATTTGTAACTCAATTGGACCTCTTCAGGTCACACATGGTAAAATAAGCAAGCAGGACAGAATATACAGTGATTTTTGAAGAAAATATTTAGCTTTACCTAGCACTGAAATATTTCTATTTTGGTTTGTACATGATTTGTGTGTGTGCATTGTTGCATAGTAACTAAGTAAAAATACTCAGTTACTTTACCTAAGTGGTATTCTTTTATATTTGTACTTTACTCTACTACTTCTATTTCTGATTACTTTTAGGTTACTACATTTTCCGAGAAAAATCAATACTTTTACTCCATTACATTTACCTGAGCATCTTAAGTTACTCGTTACAAAATAACAAGGAACGTAATAGCCAATGGACAATCTTTGTTTTGTTGTAGTGGGACTAGCAGGCACTAGTAGCAGCCTTGTGCAGCCGTCTCTGAAGCTAAACACACCTTTACCTGCCTCAGCAGCATGCGAAAGGCTGTTCAGCATCGCTGGTCTGGTCTTCAGGCCAAGAAGAGCGAGATTAAGTTGTCACCATTTTGAGAAACAACTTCTTTTGAGGTTGAACAAAAAGTTTTTCTGGGTTCAGACTGGACACTGGATGGACAGTTCAAGTACTGTCGCACTGCAGTCATGTTACAGTTCAACCAATCAAGTTCTTTGTTTGTTTGCATCACCTCCAAGCACCAAGAGTTTATTAGGAATGATTTAATATTGAATGCACGTGGGTATGAATGTTGGTAGGCATGCATGCAGGTCTGCAAGAATGTGTTTGTGTGTACAGTATTTTTCTACGTTTGGGTTTATGTAAGGAGGTATTGAAAACTCCTTTACACTTTGCAAATTAAAACTTAAAAACTTACTTAAACAGAAGAAAATGTTAAACTCAAATTTCTGATTGCGTTTTATTAACAGTACTTTTTACTTTTGATACTTAAGTACAGTAAATACTAGCTACTTTTTTACTTTTACTCAAGTAATATTGTAGCAGGCAACTTTCACTTTTACTTGAGTCATTTTCCAGGAAGGTACTTTTACTCAAGTATGGCTTTTGGGTACTTTATACAACACTGCGTGTGTAACTTCCAGCAGATCCTATGGTTAATAACCACACCAAGAAATTTGTTATCAAAAAAATCATTCAGGAACTACACCTTTAAATTTTTACTTCCAACCCCTAGATCTGTGCTACAATTTCCAAATAGCATGCTTTTAGTTTTATTTAAATTAATCAATTTGTTTCCATCAAACTATGCTTTTAGTTTTTTCATTTCCAATGTGGTTATTTCCAAAACCTGCTGCATGTCATCTCCTGTACATTGAACATTTATATCAGCAAATAGAATAATTTTTGGAAACATTTACAATTTCACCAATTTAGAGAATGAAAAGTTCTGGCCCCAACACCGAACCCTGAGGGACCCCACAAACAAGGTCCAAACAGTCCAACTTGTTTTCCCAACCACTGTCAAAGGAGCCTCTGTAATTTGAAGTCCCCAAGGCCAGACTTTAAACTAGCCACCAGAGGAAGCCAAAAGCTGATCTGAGAAAGCCGGCCCAACACAGACACAGGAGCAGAATCAAGGAAGTAAAGATAATCATATTACCAGTAATGATTAAAGGTTGAATATGGAACACGGACAGCACAGCGACATCACGTGTGTCTAGGTTATAGTTGCAACGGCAGAAAAACAACTCCAGCCGCTGGGATGCCAGAATCTGTCGATACGCAAGTGACCAACAGTCTGCAGCATGTCCAACAAGTAACGCAGAGGAGTTTATAACTGACAGTTAACGTTAGCCATGTTAGCAAACAAGCTAGCTTACCGATCCAGGAGGAAAGTCGCCATTTCCGTGTTTTGCCTCCGTGGAAAACGTTTATGTGGGTCCATTTAGTGTAGTCTTTACCTAAATTTACTCCAGGTTTTGCTCTTCTCAGGTCACTCCTCCTCAGAAACAGATAATATCTCCAGGGCTCTGAAGCAGCTGCTTCACTCGTCGTCTCCACGGTTTTCCCCTGTACAAGCCTGACTATGACCAAAATATTGTGTCCACACAGAGATCGTATTTGGCAACCTGCAATGGCGGCGTGTATTGGCTTATAGACGTAAATAAAAAAAACATTATCGAACCCGTAAAAATTTATTCTATAATTATTTTTAGGCTAAATATAATTTTTCTGGGAAATGTTGTACTTTCATTCTGTACCCCCCCCCCAAACGACCTGTGGAGGTATTATTTTTTTAAAAATATAGCTTTTAATAAAAATGTTCCATATTCAACCTTTAAGGTTAGGAGTAATATATAACTGAATGATAAAATTTAATGAAATAAGGTTCAGTGGGAGCAGATGACATGGGAAGAGAGGAAGATGGCAAGAGAATGATTTTTAAGTCTTGGTGTAAGAAGAGGCATGTGAGATGACCTTGGCCTCCTAAACAACTGATAGCATGCCGGCAGGCTGTCGCCAGAGAAGCTCATTCTAAAGTTTGAAGCCTGTGTGGTCAAGACAGGAATATTCTGGAAATGGAGATGACGTGAGCTGTTACGTCAGAGATACCTATAAAGGTGTGAGCAAAGCCTAATTTTGGGGTTGCATATTTTGGATCTGAAGAAGCGTGAAGCTCCCAGGAACGGGGAAAAAGGCACACAGAGGAATATTCCAGTTGGACTAATAACACCAGATCTGATGCAACCACGTCCAACCTCCAACTAAGAAATATTGGATTCTCTGTCTGCTGCACTCGCTTAGTGCTAAAATAACAGATTGGCTACCGAGTTCTGAGGATAAGAGGAGCACCTGTTCATAGTACTGGAAGAAGCGTGTATTCACTCCTAAGTGCACATTGGGCTGAATACTCACGCTTCTCCTTTAAAAGGATATTTGGGAAAATACAGCAAGGTCGCCAAGGGGATAAACCTCAGAGGAATTTTGTAAGTAGTGTCAACTGGAGCATCACAAGGAACTGTACTCTCACCATTCCTCTGTACACTGTACACCTCAGACTTCCAGTACAACTCTGAGTCCTGTCATCTGCAGAAATACTCTGATGACTCTGCAGTTGTGGGGTGTATCAGTGATGGACAAGAAGCCGAGTACTGGGAACTGGTCAGTCAGTTTGTGAAATGGAAACAATCACCTCATCTCAAATACCAACAAGACTAAAGAGATGATTGTTGACTTCAGGAGGCGCAAGAATAAGCAGCATAGTCCTGTCTACATCCTGGAAGAGGAGGTGGAGGTGGTGGAGAACTACAAATATCAGTGTTGGAGTTCCGACGCCAGTTCATTCCAGTCTGCGGATCTAATCACTCTCGGATCTAAGGACAGGTCCCGGAAAGGTTTTTCGCAGTGGAATACCTCAGTTGGATTATAATGCAGGACCTAAAGGAGCATAATCATCACTCCAGCTTGGATATCTGCTGTATGGCTTCAAAAGTCCTATAATAGCGAATCCCCCAAGGTCAATCCAGCAGCCTGTTTACAGACGGGGCCGCTCAAGTCAAAACAACAGTCTTCAGGCTTCCCTCATTTACAGAGCAGAATTTGAGATTACACCAGGATCTCCAAAGAGAAGGAAAATAAGAGAATTTATAACAAGAATCCGTTTCTGAGGGACAGAACAAAGAGAAGTTTGGAAGAAATCCCTGTCCAAGTTCTATTTTTGTTTGGAGAATTTTACCCAATTGTCTCCCCTCTACCTACCAGATTTATCTTTTTACCCGACTAATGCTCAAATGAACTGTCGAATCACGTTTTTTGATTGAGCTGAGCATTTTTTCCCCTTCCCCCTGCCAAAGCTTCAATAAATTTAACCTGCATGAAGAAAATGTGGTCTTTATTTAAAGTTGTACTTCCGTGGTCATTTCCTTAATATTTCTGTGTTCTCCATTATTATTGAATGCATTCTGCATCGTTTCTGTTTTAAAAACCTTCTGGTATCTTTGTATCCAGCTGTATTTGTATACTAGAAGAGAGGCTTGTGGTCCAACGGCAGCTTTTCCGGGTCCTTCTCATGAATTTCCGTCTGATTGGCTGCCTGCCATCAGTGTATGAAGGAAGCTCCGCCCTCCGCTCTTATTTCGCTACAGACAGGAAATAGAGCCGACAAACAAGTTTGTTCCGTCATGCTAACAAACAGTTAGCTAATTAGCTTCTCAACTCCGAAGTTACATTCGTGCCGTCTTCACTTCTAGTGTGTAGTGGAGGGTTACCTGCCTTCCAATGGACAGATAGAAACCCCACGTGGGATACGCTATTTGCAATGTGACGTAGAAGTGCGAGGCTGTTCCCGATTCGCTCTTTTCTTCGTATTGTTTCTGTGATGAGGAAGCACAGCCGACTGGGGGAACGCAACGCTAGCAAGTCAGCATGTGTAAGTAAACAAGGAGAAACCCTCCGTATTTCAGAAGGAGGAAGTTAAACGGGTTTTCAGTGGAAGGAGGCCTTTAACCTATAAGGTTCTTATCTTGCAACTCCGCCTGGGGGCAGGGTGTGGTCAGAAAATAACATCTAGAGGCCTTGAGGGGTTGGTTTTAGCCCATAAACATGCCCTAATACTCAATATTGGTCCTGAGTATTACAGTTATCTGGATTGGAACAAGTGCGAAGATGTTTAGTGAGACAGCTGTCGACCAATGGGTGCGGCTAGTATGTATGACCCAGGGCAGGTTGTTCCCCTGAGGTAGGGCAGGGCAGGCCCCATATAATGATGGCAGTGAGTTGTTCAGACAAGCGTTTCTCGCCACCAGCTTAGCACCCCATTACTGGAGAGCTAGTTCCCTGTTTTTTCAACCGAACAAAAACTGAGGGTCTTAATAATAATAATACATTTTATTTCTGGGCGCCGTTCATGACACGACACCTTACAAAGAAGATCCATAAAATACAATGACAATACATTAAAATGATAAAATACAGTAAGTTAAAGGAATAGTTCACCCACAGAACGATTAAACTTTATTTTCCACTTACCTTCGTGGTGAGCAAGACTCTAGAACACTTTAATATTTCAAATGCAGCCAGAGATCAGGACGACTTCTCGTTTTCCCCCCAACTTTCATATAATGGAGTTCGTTTGAGCCTGAGCCAACAAGGTCCTTAGAAGTCCACAAAAACTTGTCAATATTCCTCCATACTGCCCGTCCAATGTAATCCAAGTGTCCTGAGTGGGTAGCGTCAAGAATTTACTCGAAACGACGTCATCTACTATATTTTTAGAGCCTAAAAAGAAGAATATATTACTTCCACAAAGCGCGCACCTGGGCATTCACAAAACTACAGAAGCCTCGGCGTTCAGAGCCTGAACAGTGAAGAAGAAATTCACTGTTTACATTGTGTTAAGAGCAACAGAGCTGCAGACAAACCGGAACAAACACAAGAGGAGTTGGATATTGATTTTAAAAAAAGAATGAAAGAAAAAGAGAACGCGCGATTTCGTCTGCCGCGCCTTCCATAGTTTCATGAACACGCATCGCGTGCGCGCAAGAGATGTGATGTACTTCTATTTAGGTTCTAAAAATATAGTAAATGACGTCGTTTTGAGTAAATCCTTGACGCTACCAACTCAGGACACTTGAGTGGACGAGCAGTATGGAGGAATATTAACAAGTTTTTGTGGACTTCTAAGGACCTTGTTGGCTCAGGCTCAAACAAACTCCATTATATGAAAGTTGGGGGAAAACGAGAAGTCGTCCTGATCTCCGGCTGCATTTGAAATATTAAAAAAGTGCTGCAGAGTCTTTCTCACCATGAAGGTCAGTGGAAAATAAAGTTAAGTCGTTCTGTGGGTGAACTATTCCTTAAAAAGAATAAGAGACTAATAACTAAAAAGAATCAAAGGGAGAAGCACAATTTAAAAAGATGGGTTTTGAGTTTAGCTCTGAAGAGAGGGAGAGAGTTGGTTTTGCGGAGATCAGGGGGGAGTGAGCTCCATAATCGGGGGGCTGCGCAACTAAATGCTCTGCCCCCCATGGAAGTGAGGCGTGAAAGGGGTTTAGTGAGACAAATGGAGGAGGAAGCTCTAAGAGTGCGGACAGGTGTAGCAATGTGGATGAGATGTGAGATGTAAGGGGGGGGGGGGGGGGGGGGGCGAGGTTATGGATGGCCTTATAGGTGAGAAGAAGGATTTTTAACTGGATGCGATATGAGATGGGAAGCCAATGGAGTTGCTGCAGGACGGGTGTAATGTGATGAGAAAATGGAGTCCTGGTGATGACACGAGCTGATGAGTTCTGGACCAATTAGAGTTTATGTAAGGTTTTCTGAGGGAGACCAAGTAGGAGGGAGTTGCAGTAGTCGAGGCGTGAGGTGACTAGACTATGAACGAGAATGGAAGCAGAGTGAGGCGTGAGGGAGGGGCGCAGGCGGTTGATATTACGGAGATGAAAGTAGGCTGTCCGAGTGATGTTATTGATGTGGGATGTGAAGGAAAGTGTGCTGTCAAGAATGACACCCAGACTCTTGACCTGAGGGGAGGAAAAAATGTCAGTGTTATAAAAAAAAAAAAAAGGGGGGGGGAGGGAAGGAAAAGCGTTGTTTAAGAGCGGTGGCTTCCGTGTCGATGAGCTGACGGCTTTGTCTGTTTTTTTCTGTAAGTAGGTCATCAGAAAGCTTAATGTCAGGGCTGCCTAAATGTTGTAATGTTTTGTAATAGATCGATAATATGATTTTTTTTCGATAATCTTTTTTCTATATCGTCCAGCCCTATGTTATCGATGGAAGCAGTGAAACTGTGAGATTTGGCTAAGGTGGCTTTGGTACCTATGAGAAGCATCTCAGTCTTCTCACTGTTTAATTTCAGAAAGTTGAATGTGAACCAGGATTTTATTTCATTGAGACAGTCCAGAAGGGATGAAGGTGGGAGGGTGGAATCTGGTTTAGAGGAGAGGTAGAGCTGGGTGTCACCCGCTTAGCAGTGAAAGTTGATATGGTGTTTCCGGAAGATAAGACCGAGGGGAAGTATGTAGATGATGAATAACAAAGGCCCCAGGACTGAACCCAGAGGAACACCTGTAGTGACGGGGAGAGAGAGAGACACCACATACTGTTGCCTGTTGGTCAAGTAGCGCTGTGTTCATTCCAAACCCCTCCCAATCCCATACCGCTTCAATTTATGCATCAATGTGTTGTGACCTAGTGTATCAAAAGTTTTTTTTAGGTTAATGAATACGCCTGCTGCAATTTTTTTTCTATACAATTAGTGATTTCCTCTATTAAATGGATTATAGCCCAGGATGTTTATCTTTCGCTTCTGAATCCGTATTGACAATCTGCTACAATATTATGTTTATCGAGGGATTCATCTAATCTTTTCATGAATAATTTTCCAAGATTTTGGAGAATTGCGAAAGCAATGAATCCGGATGTTTTATACAATGTAAGTGCACAAAAAAGTAATTACAGGTTACTTTTGTCATTTTCATTTTGCTTGATAATAGTAAGCTGTTCTAGTCTTATGTAATGATTTTTAAAAAAAACTATTAGACTTTCTTTCCAATCTAAGTGAGACTCCTCTAAGCCAGATGCGCGCCATTTCCTCTCCAAACGTCTTGATGTCTGTTTTAAAGCTCATAGCTGGGAGTTAAACCAGGGAGCTGCTTCTTCTGACAGATTATCTTCGTTTTTTAACGGAGCAACATTATCTAGTACTGTACGGGTTGAAACTACTATTTTATCAACAAGCTGATCAACCTGAGCTGGACTAAAGCTTGGAAAGATGCTCTCTGTCATATTGACACCTGGCATTGTAGAAAACGGTGATGGACTAGATTTGTTAAACTTGGTAACAGCACGATCTGATAAACATCTGGTGTAATGGAATTTATTCTCAACCATTGTGTAGTCAAGTAAAGTAAACTCAAAGATTATTAAGAAGTGATCAGACAGAACAGGGTTATGAGGAAAAACTTCCAGTTCCTCACTGTCAATACCATACGTCAGGAGTCAGGACGAGATCCAGAGTATGATTATGACAATAAGTGGGTCTGTGAACATTTTGTGGAAACTGATTGACTCTAGCATAGACTTAAAGGGATATTGTGTAAGTTCTCCTGTTATTTATTCACAAAAACTGATTATTTGGTTCAAAAGTGTTTTGTCATTAATCAGTAATCACTCCCATCAACAAACTGAAGTGCTCCTCCAAGTTCTAAATTTGCCGTTCGTATCATTCATTTATACATCGAGCGGGGCGGCTCGGTGAAGGCTGCCATGTCGTATCGCCATGTTTTTGCGTTTGGGAGAAGCGTGACAGCAGGAAACCACAGAAACTCACCGGACACACCGGAGTTTTCAGCTCAGTTCGAGGTAATGCCTTTGAAAAGTCACTGCGCTGCAGTGGGAGAAACCAGCGTCTCACTGATGCTGCGTTCACGTGCAGTCGGGCAGACGGCCGTTGTCATTTTAATCAGTAACTGACGGACCACGTCTTCACATAGAGGCTGGTGATAACTGAATGTGGCAAGGTATGCAACAGAGGGCCCGGGCGGGCTTTGAACCCCAGACTCCCGGGTGAAAGTCATGCACGCTGTCCATTCAGCCAAAGGGACATCCCTGTGACCAAGTAGCCAGCGCACATGATCAGTCGGAGGCATAGTGACAGGACCACACTGTCACATTTACATGCAGCGGATGTCGTCGGTCTGTCCGGTTTCACGCGAATGCAGCATGAAAAGTACGAGGGAGCTGCTCGCGATTACACAGTGTCCCTTTAAAGGCAATATTTAACCTGTCAATGTCATTGTCAACCTGAACATTAAAGTCGCCCAAAACAACAACTTTATCAGTATTCAGTTTTCCAGAAAAGGAAACTCGTTTTCAAAAATTTGATCTCCATTCTGTGAAGTTGTTACAGAGTTATAGGAATGGGTGGGGAAGTTGTTATTTCCTAAATGCAAGCACACCCTTGAGATTATCTGTTCCCTTCAACATTTTCCTTCTCTAAAATGGCGATGGATTCTGAGCTGGAATGTCAAGGGTCTCAATAAAATTTTTAAAAGAAAGAAACTGTTCTATCTTAAACATTTACAGGTTGATATTGTTTACTTACAGGAAACCCCATTGCGGTCCTCTGAGCATTCTAAATTTCTCCCTGGGTGGGCGGGGCGGTGCTTTCACTCTACCTTCTCGGCCAGGGCATCCTCATATCAAGGGATGTATTGTCCAAACCAGCCCAAACCACAGCTGACAGCAATGGCAGGTTTGTAATGGTGTTCGGGAAACTTTTTGGTACAAATGTTGTCTTGGCCAGCATCTACGCTCTGAATGCGGACGATGTTACCTTTTTTGAACAGGGATTCTCCAGGCTCCCTAAGCTAGACTCAAGTTTTCTAATTTTGGGGGGTGACAATTGCCGATTCAATCCAAATCTTGATTGCTCTTCCACCAAACGAGTCACTCGGAGGTCAGCCTCATACATCCAATCCTTTCTGTCAAAGTGTGGAATTTCTGGCATCTGGCGCCTCCTTCACCCCAAAGATACAACACACTCATTTTACTCCCATGTTCACCATACTTAACACCTGGATCAACCACTTTTTCACTGATAATAGGATCATTCTCCAGATCAGCTCATGTGACTATCAAAGCGTAGTTATTTACACCCACGTCCCTTTGGTAATGTCAATGAACTTTCCTGGAAATCCAATACCCACAAGGCTCTGGTGATTCAACTCAACACTTCTCTCAGACGAGAATTTTGTTAAGTTTATGGAGGAGCAAATCTCCTTTTTCCTTGACATCAACAATACGGCGATCACAGTGTGGGATGCGCTTAAATGACCATTTAAGAACCATACATGAACCTCCTTCAGGCTAAATGCTGAGTGGCCTCTGCAAAAATTCAGCCATACTTGGACAGTTTTTGCATAATGAGCTTACGCAGCTTGCACCAGAGCCAACTGGCTGGTAAACACAGTCTACTCACCATATACAACTTTTCACGTGTTCTTCCTCCTGCAGCCGGTACGCTTTGGTGGCGGAACAGGGTTTAATCAAGTCAACAAGGCACAAGTTACAACCCCTCAAGAGCCTCTCAGACCATCACTGAAGACGCTTGAAACTTTTATATTCTGCCTGCAAGAAAAGAGTGTTTGAACATAAGAAATATAGAATCACTTTAGAAACATCAAGCAAGCATGTTTTAGCATTTATTCTGTCTATTACAGTGATTTAATCATCATTCTTCTCTACAAACAGCAGTTTGAGTGGAGAACCTCTGCCATTAACTTCAGCTTCATACTTCATTCTTCAAACCAAATTTTTTAAAAAATGTCAGATTCTACTGAAAAATACCGTCCTTCCAAGAAACGATGCAGTACTTACTTCAACCTAAGATGTGACGCTGACATAGACTGGAATCTGGAAGATTTAATGGGAGAACTGGGTGTTTGCTCTGCCCAGGTCCAGGTCTGCGCCCCGCCTTTGGGTCAGGACCCACCAGTAGAGACTCACTGGGCTAGGCTATATTCTCCAGGTGCAGTGGGATGTTTGCTGGGCACATTTCCAGTGAGTGGGCCTACATGTGGAAACATTAGAAAATTCATTTCTAAATATTGTTTTCAGGGCCTGAAATCTGCTGCGGGATTGTGGGTATCGCACTCAGTATCGATTCCCACAAACCTCGCTCTTGTAGTGCGGGAAATTCCTTCATACAATTGCAGCGACGTGTAATAATGTGTAAGGAACGTTTGCATCAGAGCCATAAAACAAACGTAGAAGACGACCCGCTACTAGGGATGCAACGATATGAAAATTTCATATCACGGTTATTGTGACCAAAATGATCACGGTTATCATTTTTATCGCGGTGTTATAGAAATACCCCCCAGCATCTTTAAAAGGGACTTGAGGCAGGAATTTGAAAAAAAACAAACATGAATGTCCTTTTTTTCATTCTTATGGATGATGAAGCGCTAAATACCAAAAATAACGTTTCCACCCACGTTTCTCTCCGTTGCCTTGAACAGGCTGTGGTCACATTCCATGTGAAAAAAATAAATAATAAATAATAAATGATCAGAGTCCGATATTGTTCCATGATCGTACAATCGCACGGACTTGCTGCACATTAACAGCCAGCATTCATTCCTGGCTTTTGCTGCAGCATAAATGGAGCCATTTATTATCATTCCTTAACGATAATGTTTTATCATCATTCAGGAACGATGATCCTGAATTCTACATATTTGCTAAGTATGATCGTCTGCTCCTCCATGATGAAATATGTCGCTTTCTGTTTCTCCATGTCTGCGATTGGTCAGACGCTTCCAATCGGTCTCCGCCGAGTGATGTAACATTTGTTGCTTAACCAGCAGTAAACAGCAGTAACCAGCAGTAACCAGCGCTTGACGCCATTTCAGGCGTAAAACTGTCAGTGGTCAAACCGGCGTGGAAATGAGCGCACATCTGATCATAAAAATGATCTTATGACTGAATCCATGTGTGATTTATAAAATGTTCGTGTCTGACCAAACAACAGAATATTGGTCAGAAATGCACCGTCATCCAGCTGTTTCTCCTGAAGCAGCAGCAGCGCTGACAGATGGAGGCTGGTCGGATCTGAGCCTGACCCGGACTGTGGGATCTGAGCCTGACCCGGACTGTGGGATCTGAGCCTGACCCGGACAGGAACATAAGAAACGATAACTTTCATTAGTTAAACTAAGAAACAGTCACCGAATGAACACTTGTACAACGTTCATGTATAGATTAATTTATAGAAACGGATCTCCTCCACTTATCTCCGTGTCTCCTGGGAGCTGCAGTTACCAGCGCGTCTGCCCTTCTGGCTGCGCATAATGTTTATAAACTAGTATTTCTGTTATTTAACTTGTCAATAAAGTCTTTACAAGTTACAGCATCGTACAGATCCACACAGGTCAGGGTTGTGTTGCAAACTTTCTCTGAGTCTAAAGCAGCGTTTCCCGCTGGTCCGATGCACCTGCGCCTTTCTGCAGCCCGACTGTCCGTCTGCTTACAAGCAGCCGAGCTTTCTTTTCTTCATTCAGACATCAACAGTGAGATAATAAAGTCTGATTTATCTTGAAATTGTTGGCGATCAGTTGTCGCCTTCATCAGAAGTTATAACTCTGCTGTTAAGATCATCTGGCTGGTTTGACACCTGCAGCTCCTGGAGACAGACGACAGGAGGCGATCCGCCGTTTCTATTAAGGAATCTGGACCCTAAAGTTATCGTCTATAAGTGCAGTCAGCAGATCCCACAGTCCGGGTCAGGCTCAGATCCCACAGTCCGGGTCAGGCTCAGATCCCACAGTCCGGGTCAGGCTTGGACCAGCCTCCACCTGTCGCTGCTGCTTCAGGGTAGAAGCAGCAGCTGCTTCAGGGTAGAAGCAGCTGGATGAGGAGGGATTTCTGACGTAGATTCTGTTGTTCGGTCAGACACAAACATTTATGAATCACACGTGGATACAATAATAAGATCATTTATATGATCAGATTTGCGCTCATTTCCACGCTTGTTTGATAAACGGGACCGCTGACTTTTATACGCCTAAAATGGCGTCTTAGCAACAAAAGTCACGTGTCTGGCAGAGACCGATGCCGCCTCTTTTATGTGAGCGCACACTGATTAAGATGGAAAACCCTGGTTGAATTACCGAGTTGATAACCAGCTTCATAGTACCGTTTATCAAGACCGCAGATGTCTGGTTAAGTCAACCAGGTAACAGAGAGAAATCCCGGGCATGTTAATCCGGCTTCGTCGTACAGACCCCTGTACACCTTCATCTGCGGGAACACGTTCCCACACAACTAGGGTTGCCACCCGTCCCGTAAAATACGGAATCGTCCTTTAATTGACAATAAAACGTTGCGTCCCGTATTGGTTCAATACGGGACGCCATTTGTTCCGTATTTCCATAATTGTCAAATACACATGTCTGTCACACATATATAAACATTAAATTTAGTAATAATGAGCTAAATAAAACACCGGAAATTTTAAAGCCAGCCAAAACCAGCGGGATCATGGCAGGATCCTCCAGTCCTGCAGGGACCTACAGGATCCTCCAGTCCTGCAGGGACCTACAGGATCCTCCAGTCCTGCAGGGACCTACAGGATCCTCCAGTCCTGCATCTCTGCCTGGCTGCCTGCGCGCTTGCGTGTGCTGCTGTCACGCGCGCTCCTAACAGCACCCGCGCCTTTTAAAATGTCCACACCTGATACTCCAGCATGCTCTCAAAAGCGAAAACGCTGCTAAAGAAAACACCTGAGTGGGAACAGGCCCGTCCTTGGGTGGACAGCGTCAGTGGAGATGATGAGAGAAACTGTTAAATATGTATGTGGGTGTTTTCAGTGGCGCGCGGTGGACTGTCTGACATCAGACACCATCACGCATCAGAAAAGCAACACAGACACGTGAGAACCGCGAAGACGACCTAAACGTGAGTGTCCCATCTTCATCTCCTCATCTCCTGAGACTGAATCAGTCATGACGTCACATTCAGAACAGGATCAGTTTTTATCTGGTCGTGTTTTTGCCAGAAGATGTCAGAGGAAAGTTTAGGAGAAGCTGGTTTGGTTAGTTTATTGATTGTTTAGGATGTTGACTTTTTAAATTTAAATGAATGATCATTTATACAGAAACCATTATTAGTAGCAGCAAATATAAATGTTATATGGTTATTTAAACAATAAATCACAGTAATGGATTAACATTTGATAGATAAATTAATATAAATTAAATTAATATTGTTTCATTGATATATATATAAAGTATGTATGCATGTGTGTGTGTGTGTGTGTTTATGTATAGCCTATATGCATTCAATATATTTCCTATATAAACCAAACTTGTACAGCTTTCTGTGTATTCTGTGTCAAAATGAAAATGTTTATTTGAGGAACACAGTGTTCAGTTTTCACAACACAAATTCTTTTCTTGGTGTGGTTTATCTGTCTGGATGACCTGACTTTCTTTCAAGTCATAAGAGGCAGCAAAAGAAATAAGTTTAATTAATCTGTCATTACATTCTAGGTTACAGTTGAGGTGACACAGGTGAACCACAGATTCAGACACATCAGATCCGTCTACAACAGATCACTTTAACAGTTACATTCAGTTCTTCATGTATTTACAAGGCTTATATTTTAAGTTAATTGTTGCACACTCCACACAAACAGATCTCCTTTGGCTGCTGGTGCTGCCATGTGATATGTGCATGACAGCTTCTCATTAACTAGGTTTTATTGATAATGCAATAACTAAGTTTTGTGCTTATGGCACTTTGTTATATATTTTTTCCTCATTTTATTTTAAATAGGGATGGATGTAATTACAGCATATGTAGACTAAATAACAGCACTTTCTATGCAACAGTGTTGCTTAAACAATGTGTTCATTGCAGCATTTCAAGCTTTAAGTGTCACCAATTGTTTTATTGATCACTCCTTTTCTAAAAACACTGGTGCAAAATAAAGCATACCACTGCTGTGAGGAGCACCATACGAGTATCAGCCTGTGGTGGTCGTGGCCCCGATGAGCTGTGGTAGGTGTCCCTTGTTTTTTTTTTCTGAAAGGTGGCAACCCTAGACACAACACCGGCGCGCGGCTACGTAGCCTCAAACAGTTCCCGGAAGTACTTAGCGGGCCATTCTAAACATTAGGAAAACCACAACAACCGCTAAATAATGTCAATAAATGCTAACGTTATGTGGTAGAAGCTAATATATTTACAGTAAAATATAGCTTTATTTTACTATATTGACATTCGTAATGTTTAAGCACAGACAGAAAATATTATCAATAGTCATTTACGATCTTGTAGTAATCCAACATAGTTAATGAGTGACGGAGTCTCGGTGTTTCTATTAGCCTTGGAGAGTCCGCCACTTAACACTTAAAATTTCATTTCAATTCATTGCAAATAAATCGAATTCTACAACTATTTATTACCTATTCTTTTCTTGTAAATATGCTTATATTAATGGTGTTTAAACTGTTACTAAACCACTCGTTGACAGCAATAAACCACAATATTTTCTCTTTTTACTGTCAGACTTGAGTGAAGCAGACAGGTGACTAAATGATTTTGTCAACGTACTATGCATTATGTCTGATCTTGCAACATCATGATTACTGTTTAAATCTGGAAACCAAATTAAATTTTCATTACAAATAAATATAGTTATACAACTATTTGTTACCCATTCTTCCTAGTAAATATCTATGCAATATGAATGGCTTTGAACTCGTTAAATCATCCCATCACAGCAATAAAACCCACAATATTTTCTTTTTCTAACTTTCAGATGTGAGTGATGGGGCCTAACGGGTGACTAAAATTATTTGTAAATTCTCTACAAGTCTGGACTTGCAACAGCATATTTTAATGGATTGCAAATAAATTGAGTTCTGTCCTTGCTTATCACAAACTTACTCTACTGACTGATGCATAGTAAATCAGTCCTCCCCCCCAACACACTGAAGACAATGCATTCCTGAAAGACTTCATCTACAGATGTGAAACAGTTTGGCATGTAAAGCTGTTTGTGTCATTCCCAATGTTGTCCTTGATAGTCCCCATCATGGTGGGGATGCTCCAACCGCTCAGAGAAAGGTGTCCGAATGTATGTCTTCCCCAAAGACAGGGACAGAAGAAAGACCTGGGTGGCTAAAGTCATAAGGAGCAATTTATCTATCACAAACAAAGATTGCAACAACAACAAAAAAATGAGGTAATCATATTTAAACAGTTACACTTTTGCAAACTTTAAAATACCACACCACGAGGAAATTTTTAGATTCTTTTAATTAAATGAACAAAGAACGGGGAAAAAAAGAGCAAAAACCAAGTACAGTTGTAAAACAACATTGGCAACCTCAGAGCAGCTGAAGAGGCTTCAGGACATTCTTGGACAAGTGCAGAGAGATAAACAGAAGTCCCACATGAAGCATCTCCCTGCACCCTGGCAATGCAGAGAAAAAAGTGTCATGGTCACTGAAGTCCAGCATTATCAGCCACTGATGTGTAGCACATTTGTCAAGTTGCCTCAGGTTGTTAATGGTTGTGTTTTATATTAAAGGATTAAACAACGAGCAATGCATGACAACAAAATAACAACAGTAGACACACCTGTTGATTTGGTTGTTTGCCCAGTTATAATCGTATAATCAGCCTTTGAAAAATAAAATAGTTGCCCATAGTATTTATGCATTTTAGAAACACCATAGTATTTATAGTAGCAGTATTTATATTAAAAAGAACCATCCTCTATTATTATTTGCAAGACAGTTTATCAGTGGCATCAGATATTACAAAACCGCAGTTATAATCGATATCAGTGATTTATCATGTTTTACCAGTCATTTCGCAGCCTCAGTGATATTACATCTTTTTATAAATGCAATCACTTCCCTATATGTTAACCTTGCCACTTCTAATCGGCAGAGTTGGATTAAGTTATATTGAGCGAGCAGAAACTACATTTATCAGCATGTTGCACACAATGCTATCCTTATTCTAAACTTTTAGCTGTTAATATTTTCTAAATCCTATAATATAGACGGGTAAAATCCGCTAACGTACTTAATAACTTGTTTCGAATTAATTCAAATGCCCCACTGATATGAAATTTAATTCTTTAAACGTTTTTTATCTCGGACAAGTGCTGCTTCGACCAGCTGCTCCGTTGGAATATATAGAGCGACAGTTAGCTAGTGCTAACTTCCGGGAACTTTTTTCGAACTCCGCGGTCCGCCATTGCTGTGAAAAAAATTACCATTGCGGTGAATGGAGTTGACGCCACTCTCTCTCTCTAGGCCAGGGGTCGGCAACCCGCGGCTCCGGAGCTGCATGCGGCTCTTTAGTCCCTCTGTTGCGGCTCCCTGCATTGGAAAATGAATTAATGACTATTCTACTAAAGTGTATTGTATTTTGGTTGGTTCACTTTAATAATGTGATTCTAAAAGACCAAGACAAATGTCCCCTTGAGAGACAATAAAGTTTCTTATCTTATTCTAAATTTGAGGATTATGATGATCCCTCTGAGGGATTCATGTACAGTTGCGCACTTTTCCCGAGTTCTCCGAGCACCAAATGCAGCACGGGAAATAAAACCAACTTAACTATTAAAATAAAGACATAATTTATATTTTACCATTTTGCAAAGCAGCCCATTGAGTGTAAGGTGTAACAAGCAGGTAACTGCAGTGAAACGGCGAGTAACTGTCCAGCATGATATGATGCGTCTCACAAACCTTTACACAGCCAATCAGTGTTGATAACTGCACTTCATGCTCACGTGCCGCTGCCGATGTGCAGCATAGCATGATACAGCCCTATTGAATCAGCAATCACGGAATTAAACATTAAAAACGGAATTAATTACAAACAAAGAATATCACTGAGTGTGGACCAAGGGGCAAACTCCGCCTCAGAACAGTGAAGCTCGCTTCCGGGTTGCAAATAGTGTAATCCTCCCTTCATCCGCTAGGGGCTGGCTCCAAGAGCGAGCAAATCCCCATAGACTCCCATGTTAAAAACGCCAACTTCACAGCAGAAATAAACAGGTTTACAGCCTGGTTCAAAAAATCATTTTAGGTTTATTAGGTCAAGTTTACCTTCATGTCAACTGTGAGGGGGTGAATTTTTTTTATAACTCATTCGTTTAGATGTTATTTATTCTTCAAATTACAGATAAGTAAGGGCGTGTCCTTATGATTGACATGCGGCAACCGGAAGCTCCGCCTGCCGACCGGAGGCTCCTAGTTAGCTCCTTCTTTGCTCTTAATAAGGTCTCAGTTTGTTACAGAGAGTCGCACAACGGCGGTGTTTAGTCAGCAAACTGCAAGTCTAAGCATGTCTTACCTTAACCATGCCGCTTAGGGGGCTTATCTTTGTTAGCTCCTCTTAGTTTCGTGTTAGCTCAGTTAGCGTTTAGCCCACAGTACGTCAGCTGTCAATCATTTGCCCCGCGGCAGCGCTGTGTGCCCATTTATTGACTTTTCCTGGAGTGACGATGTACGTGACACGGCAAGATGGCGACGGTAAGACACGCCCAACTGGCTTCACATTTCTCTATTCAGAAGAGACCGGAAGCTACGTCAGTAATTATATACAGTCTATGGT
>JALJCO010006654.1:0-30000 GCA_023101725.1 Atherinomorus stipes
AAAAAGCTTGATTTGGTGAAAATATTTTTAAAAAGTAAATGAAGATTTTATTTGCAAAAGTAGTAAACTCCGTTTTTTCTAAATGGTGTTTGTTTTTGCAAAATGAACTCTTCATTCACTTTCCGAATAACTAGGCTAGTTATTATTATTTTCTTTATATCTTTATAACTCCGTTACTAACGCTGTTCCTCTTTGGAATTGTAATTAATTACTTCTTGTTAAAGTAGCGTCTCCACCAACAATGATAGGCCTACTGGTGACTCATTTCATGATTGCAAAACAGTTCTTTTTATTTTTAAAAATAACTTGATTTGCTTGATCTTAGAATTTTTATGTCGTTGGATCAATCAACAAAGTTATCTAAATAAATAAAAAAATAAAAAAACAAAAACAAAAGCCTAGTCTTAAAAAAAACAACAGACAAATGTCTTGTTATGATATGCGCTTTAACTAGGCTACTTTAATAAACGTCATCCAAACCCCTCATGAGCTGCACAACATAAAACTTAAGCAAAATAAGTTTAAATTTAATCTAAAGCTAAATATTTTGAAACAATCTATCAGATCCAAGGATAGGATTTCTTTTTTTAGAGAATTGGTAGCTTGTTGATCTTAAGAAGTAATCCAAATTTTGATCGATAAGGAATGACAGTGAAAGTAATTTATCAAACAAGTCTTTAAAATTTGGCTGTCGCCTGTCTTTACCAGCTAGGGGCTAAAGTTTCATTTTTGGATATACTCGAGGAAAACGGGAAAACGGTCGCATCGCACGTACCAGGTAAAGTCCATAAGTAAAATGTGGATGGTTACATTGAAACAAGTCATGAATAAATCAGCTAACACCACAGGAAACCTTGAAGTGGGATAAAAATAAAAAGACAGCCAGGAGCTGCTAAGCTTACTCATTTATAGGAGTTTTTCCGTCCATCTCACCGTGGGATATTGTGAAGAAGAGTCTGGTGTTTTAAGCGATGGGGATAAAAGGATGCCAACCTTCACATTCAGTGTGTGTCAATTTCGCAGAGGCGAGTTGGAAAAATGTCGTCCCCTGAGAGGATGGGCAGGTTCTTCTGGTACATGTCACAGTGTGAAGAGATATCAGAAAAAAGTTTCACAGTGTAAATTTACTCTAAAGTTGTCATTTTAAAATAAATTGTGCATCAAGTCGCCACCGACCGCGCGCATTAGTCTATATCACTGCATTCAGAAACACCTCGTAAACTGATTTACTCGAAAAGATACATAAGTTGGTGTTTTAAATTAAATTTCCAACTTCTATTTATCCAATTTGCTTTTTTTTTACAACGCATCTTTCCATTGTATATTTTAAGAATTAGAGATCATAAAACCTCACAATGTTTATAGCCTATATTTCTCCATTATGTATTATGATACACAATTTTTTCCTGTGATAAATCTATTTTTTATTTCATAACCAAGTTTGTCTCCGTGGAAAAGGAGGAAAGAAACTACATAGGCTTAGATATTTATTTTATATAATGTTTTAAGAATGTGATCTCGGAATATAGAACGAAAATAAACGATGATTAATATGAAACAGTAGCCTATCAGTGTACATATCTGTAGAATTTTTTTAAAAAAGGCCTATAATAGGCTACATGAAAAACGTGGCACTATTAAATAATTTGCTACAAGTCTTGCCCTTAGGTAAAGTGAAATCAGGTTAGACCTGTGTTTCTGCCAGGACGGGCTAAACACAGGTCCGAGTATCTGGCCTTTCAGTTTACCTGCTTATCCTAGAGAAAGGGCTTTATTTGGTTCTGTCGCCTTTTATTAAATTCTTACGTTTGGTATAGGCTATAAGCCTAATTGTCTAAATAACCTTTGAAATGTTGCGAATGTCTTTTAAAGCCACTATCTTTCTCGGCTGTGCGCTTCTTCTCCTCCTTTGAATATTTTATACATTATGATCATTATAGTTAAACTAAAACAAATAGATCAGCTGTTAAGCACATAGCCATTTGAAAACCTTTGTCTACAATTTCAAGTAATAGCTTAATGGCAATACGTTGACAGAGGACACCGGTCTGGACCTCAGTATTTTTCCGCTATACCGAATGAAATTCGTTAAAAAAAAAAAAGTGCTTTGGGGCTACCTGGTCATCTGAGAAAATAACGCCAACTGGTCGTGATGTGCGGCTCGAAACTGAAATAGCCTATCAATTCCTCCGTCTGTCATTATTTCTCTAGAAATGATTATCATACTAAATTTCAGAATCATTTTAGTCTACTATTTATCAAGAACACAATGGAACGTAGCCACCAGAATTGGTAATAAATGTTTTTGTTTTCTCCCGCTTGAGATTTGAAACAAATGGCAAAGAATGGTGTCAATGCAGTGTGCCTGCTCAATAATCACTCAGTCCGAATTATGTTTAGTGATATCTTCATGCAGATATGCTGTTAGACCAGAGGCGGACTTACCATTAGGCAAAAGTAGGCAATCGCTTGGGGCCCCAAACGGAGGAGGGCCCCGACCAGCTGGGAAAAATCATGCTTTTCATTCATAGCGCCTTTTGTCCCCATCATTCTCCTTCATACACACATACACAGGTGTAATGCATGTCTGGTACATGTCCGCCGCTCCTCCTGCATCTGTGTCCTCTGTCCCTGCACTTTTATTTGCCATTACAACTGTTTAATTCATAATTTGCATGCGGCAACGTGTTTTTCCGAGCTGTATTTGAACGCACCATGTAACACGCGCTAAATGCCAGCATGCAGTGCTCCGCCAGCAGGTGAGGTGCAGGTGTTCCTCATGTCCAGCAAACCAGAACCAGCAAACGACAGAAAACGTTGGAATTTTTCCCCAAACAGCTGATGTAAGTTGAGTAAAGCTGTTCTGTCGGTGATGATTGACTAGTTATCGTGTAAGCTAGCTGGCTAGAAAACTGTTGTTACCTAAGTTTCATTTAGTGTTGGGGAACAGCGGTTTCTTTTGCCAGTTACGAATATTGTAACACATTACTCTTGAAATAAAATAGCTTAATCACTGTTTACCTGTGGTACGGGGGTCTACAGAGGAAACTTTGGGCTGGTTTTTCTGCTAAATAACTTGGAAATACAGTCAGTCGCAGGCTGGAGGTTTCTGGGCTTTTTTTCTTAAGGATGGAAGTTATTCTTTTCAGGACATTATTTTCCTAAATCCAGAATATTCAACGGCAGACTGGAAATATTTCTTTCTGCACATGTTCAAATTAGCTGATGTTACGTGCTTCCTGATCAGATCATGCAGCAACAAGCACTCCACCCAAGGCCACCTTAATGCACGAGCTTACCTGGCCGAAGCCCAGGGGCAGAGTTCAGGGGCCTATCATTTTGGGAAAAAATTTCATAAAAGTCAAATGGTTTTACAACTTGTCAGTTTTCCTGTCAATCACATTATATGCAAATAAGAAACTGCTGATTGATCCAAATAAAGCCGTTACTACCAAGCCCCCACCCCACCACCATGTGACAATCTGATGACGCTCCTTCCCTTGACTTTGATGGAGAGACAGGTGTAGGCAATGTAGGCCAAAAATGTCAGTTTAAGAGTTGCGTTTTTACAAGAAAATTACTAAGGAGCATCCTGAAGCTCTTGGCATTCTTTCAGTCTCGCATGAACAACAGCGAAGGAAACCGCCCATCTAACCCACTGGAGGGGGGCAGTGGCACCCACACTGATGTCAGATGACAGAGGTAACGGACATAAGAGAGAAACACAGGTGGTGCAAAAGAAGAGCAGGCACATGCGCATGGGGGTGGGGGTGAGACGGCTAGGTCCTAGGTTTTGTTTTTTGTTTCATACATTTTGGAATCAGTGATATACTTAAATATTCCTTTCATACGTGTACAACAAGTTTTCATTATGGTTTTCTCACATTTTATATTGTCTTTTTCTGGAAGAAAAGGTACAAGGACTTCATTTTTATGGAAATCACGCCCTTGCACTAATTATTATTTTAGTTTATGAAAGTATTATTGGTGTTGGAACTGTGTGTCTCAAACTGGGATTGTAGTTGTAGAGCTCATTTATATGCTTTTAGAGTTGCAGATATGTTTTCTGAGTTGCAAATTTGTGCATTTTTTTTCCCTGTCCCACAAACAAATCTTTTGTCAATATAATTGCATTGTATATGCTGCCTCTGCAGCCGGAGGTCGGACCGCCAGGGTCCTCGACCACTGCCCAACTCACACTGCACCCAACCCTTTTCATGGTGCGTTCGCGTGAAACCGGGCAGACGGATGACAGCCACTGCATGTAAAGGCATAAACAAGCATCTTTGTGAAGACGTGGTCTGTCAATTACAGTGACTTTGGTCCACATCTGATATGTTGTCATGGCGACGTCGTATTGTTTTCCCTGACCCATGTTTTACGGTGTGTTCAGACCAAGCGCGATTTGGGCGTCAAGGGCGTCAGGTTTACATGCAAAGTCAATGGCCGACGCACGCTGAGGAGGCGTCAAAAAACCTGCGGTGCATCTAGGCGCGTAACGCGCGTTTCACATGTCAAGTTTGGAGATTTTGAGCGTTTGACGCGCGTCAAGAGCGTCAGACGCTGGAGTTGGAAAATCTGAACTTTTGCGTCTTGACGCGGGGCGTCGACCAATTAGAGCAAGTCATGGCACAGACACGCTGTTTCTGACAGGAGAGGAAAGACCCAGAAGAACCAGGGGAATCTCCTTTCTATCTGCAGACAGAGGAGGATAAACTGTGATCTGTGTCCGGTCCCCGTTTCTGAACGGTGGTTTGATGACCTGCTGTCCTGATGGGATGTAATGGGCTGATAATAGGGGATTATCACGCTTCCGTGTTCCGAACTTCCGGTTTTAAACAGTTAGACAGCCCACTTCCGGTTCAGTTCAATTTCCCTGCTTTACTTCGTAGATAACGTGAATAAACGCCAACCCTACTGAAATTTTCACGGATTCCAGACTGAAGTGATACTAAGGAGGAAGTGGATCAAAGCGATTCTCCAGAGTGAAGGGCCGAACTTTATAATAAAACAACGTAGCATGTTTGTTTGCAGCCGGTGGGCCACAACACCGGCATGCTAGCATTAGCCAGCTAGCGTTTACCGACGTGCTTAACTTTGTGAGTCTTAAAACACACATACATCTGAAAATCGGGTCTGTACCCCCCCCCCCGTTTCCAATGGAACAACTGGGGACTGCCAAGAAAGGAGACGCTTTCAGATGCTTGTGTGTTTTCAGCCGCACAAAGTTAGGCACGTCATCAAGCTGGCTAATGCTAACCTGCTAACAGTAGTCCGCCAGCTACTACTCTGTTAAACTTTGTAAATCGGATAATCGCCAATGCCAAGTTTTCATTCCAGACTGAGTGTGCTGAGGAAGAAGTGGATCAAAACGACCGATTCGCCGCAGTGGAGGACCGAACTTTATAATAAAACGACACACGTTTGTTTGTGGCCGGCAGACTATACAGTCGTGTTAGCCTGTAAGCATTAGCCAGCTTGATGACGTGCCTAACTTTGTGCAGCTGAAAACACACAAGCATCTGAAAGCGACTCCTTTCTTGGCAGTCCCCAGTTGTTCCACTGGAAACGGGGGGGGGGGGGGGGTACAGACCCGATTTTCAGATGTTTGTGTGTTTTAGGACGCACAATGTTAAGCACGTCAGTAAACGCTAGCTGGCTAATGCTAGCATGCTGTGAAGTGCCGGTGTTGTGCCCGACCGGCAACAAACAAACGTGTGTTTTATTATAAAGTTCGGCCCTTCACCGCGGCGAATCGATCGCTTTGATCCAGCTTTTGATCCAGTATCACTTCGGTCTGGAATGAAAACTTAAGTATGTTTGTAGTTTATCCGATTTAAACAGTATAACAGAGCAGGAACGGCTATCGTTAACATGGCCCGGAAGAGGAAGTGTCCAAAACCCGGGAACTTCCGGTAAGCGTGATAATCCCCTATGCTGCCCCGCATCGGGACAGTGGGTTGTTAAACTGGGCCGGATCAGACGGCTGAAAGCGCCGCTCACCAGCAGCTCCTGGAGTAATGAAACTAATGAAACTCATCACAGTCAGAACACCTGGAATCATCTGGTAAACCAGTCACAGAGCAGAGATGTCCGACGACGACGTGGCCTGCTTTATTTATCACATTAAGCCGAGCCGCTCTCTCTCCTGCACCTGCCATGGTGCAGACAGACCGGTGAAAGGAAAAAGAAAAGGAGAGGGTCCTCCCAAGGCGTGGCGAGCGCGGCTTGGCTGGACATCTCTCACAGCGCGTCAGGGCGTCAAGTCGCTGGAAATCAAGCGTCTGACTTTTTAGTGACCAAGCGTCCAGCTTTGGGCGTCAGGTGCGATTTTGACGCCCAAATCGCGCTTGGTCTGAACACACGTCTGTCTCTCGGCTTCTGTGATTAAAATAACATCTGGTTTGTTACCGACGGCCATCTGCTTGACTGCACGTGAACGCAGCATCAGTGTAAGGGTTCCTCCTCGCTGCACTGCAGTGACTTTTCAAAGGCAGCACCTCGAACTGAGCCGACGACAACTCCAGTGTCTCTGGTGAGTTTCTGTGGTTTCCTGCTGTCACTAGGGATGGTGAAACTGAAGCCTCACGAGACACTGAGACAAAGCGACACGACTGCCTTGTGATCGACACCATGTCTCGAGACATTTGAGACTCAACAAGTGCTCCATCTGCTGGTCGTGGATGTCTACTGCACCCAAGGGGAAGCGTTAACTGGGATGGATTACTTCAGGCTTGTCATCAGTCTACCTGTGTCATTTTGTATACGATTTGTAATAAAACATATGTCCTCAACGTTGTTCACTGTATCTTCTGTTAATATTTGGGAATATTAGGCTACTCAAGAATAACATATTTGTCATTTCATTCCATAGAAATCATAAAAGGGGGGCTATTTGGTCACTTTGATTTAGACATCATAGGATCATTGAGTAGCCTATTCAAAGTAGCATACATGCAATGACAGGAGCACTTGCAGCCTCATCTGTATTTGTAGACAGGAAAAGTGTGGCAGTTCCCCCTCTCCAAGAGGAAGATTCATGATAAAGGAAAAGGGTGCTTGTGCAACTGAGATGTAGGCTAACTGTAACATTTGTATTAAGATAAATGGGCTCTATGCACGACTCACTACTTCCTGAACTTAGGGTAGCTCCCCTTTATTTCCTGTCTGTCATTACTGGATGAATTAATTAATCCAGGTGTGTCTGGCCAGTTACTGAGATCAGAGACACCTGGGTTAATTAGTTCATCCAGTAATGAAGACAGGAACAAAGGAGCAACCTTAAGTTCAGGAAGTGGTGGGCTGTGCATAGAGCCCATTGTAAGTCAAATGCTTGGACAACTTTGTAGAGTTTCATAGATTTTTATTTAAAAATAGAATCTTCTCCATGATGCTGGGTTTTAGTCTGCTTCTCTTCTGAGACACTACCTCTCCAGCTTTGGAGAAGACCCACTCCCACGGCACAGATGTGGCTGGCATGTGTAAATATTATTTGCCAATCTGAACAGGTTGGGGTACACAGTTTTTGTGTCATCCAGTATTTGAGCGGGTCTTCTCCTCTGGAGAGGTAGGTCAGCTAAATATCTTTGTATTTCCACTGTGGCATGTGGTGGTGCTTTGACTTCTCTGGGTTGCACATAAACAAACACAAAGAGTATGACAATTAGCCAAGGTGAATCAAAATTAACACTGAAGATAGAAAGCAAATGAAACACACAAACTCGGCTGTCCAAAAGGTCCCACAGATTGTCCTGCTCCTCTGCTGCTGCTGCTTCAGACGATGGTTCTCCTGATGGTTCTCCTGACGGTTGTCCTGATGACTGATAGAGTAAATACGAGTCACTTTTAATGTTTGCACAGCTGAGTAAAAAAAAAAAAGGTAGCCTTACAAGGAAATATAGCGTACCTGTCATGTTGATGGCACCATTCTCACCATTCTCATGTTTGCCGCACATTAGGCTGTCACCCTGGCAACTGCATCTTGTGCATACGTTTGGTTTCCAAATACTAGGGTCTTGAATCTGGGGTCCAGAATTGTTGCCGCTGCCAGGATATGCACATTTTCCACAGGGCACTTTGAGTGCCAAAAGCATTGCAAATGTTGCGTCAGTTCAATTGCTGTTGGATTTTGGAGTGTTGTAACTTTTATTGCAAGTTTGTGTTGTATCATCCTAATTATTGGAATAACTTTGGATGCTGACACAGTCTTCTCTGTTGACAGTTCTGTTGAAGCGAGGTGAAATGGTCCTAGAACCTCTAATCATTCACTTATGATGTCATATTCATCGCTTGAGAGAGGAGGAACATCAGAGGCCAAAGAGGTCACCGCTGCTCCAACTGGCGCACGCTGCTCGTACAGGCGCTGTAGCATGACATAATTGGAGTTCTACCGGGTGTCGACCTCTTGAATAATTTTATGTTGGGGCACCTGGAGTTGTTGCTGGCACTCAGTCTCTCTTTTGCTCTGACCCTGGATCTGAAATATGATTCTATTCTTCTAGCCTTAGTTCTGATTTCAGTCAGAACCACTGTTGACTTCTGGACAGCTTCGAGGCATTTCTGGTCCACCATCCGGCGGCTCAGGAGGGGGAAGAAGTGCACCATCAACACTGTGTACAGTGGGGATAGTGGGCTGCTGACCTCGACTCGGGACGTCGTGGGTCGATGGAGGGAATACTTCGAAGACCTCCTCAATCCCACCAACACGTCTTCCAAAGAGGAAGCAGAGTTTGGGGACTCAGGTGTGGACTCTTCTATAACTGGGGCTGAGGTCGCCAAGGTAGTAAAAAAGCTCCTCGGTGGCCGGGCCCCTGGGGTGGATGAGATCCGCCCGGAGTTTCTTAAGGCTCTGGATGCTGTGGGGCTGTCTTGACTTACGCGCCTCTGCAGCACCGCGTGGACATCGGGGGCAGTACCTCTGGACTGGCAGATGGGGGTGGTAGTCCCCCTCTTCAAAAAGGGGGATCGAAGGGTGTGTTCCAACTTCAGGGGGATCACACTTCTCAGTCTCCCTGGTAAAGTCTATTCAGGGGTCCTGGAGAGGAGGGTCCGTCAGATAGTCGAACCTTGGATTGAGGAGGAGCAGTGTGGTTTTCGTCCTGGTCGTGGAACAGTGGACCAGCTCTACCCTCTCTTCAGGATCCTGGAGGGGGCATGGGAGTTCGCCCAACCAGTCTACTTGTGCTTTGTGGACTTGGAGAAGGCGTTCGATCGTGTCCCACGGGGATTCCTGTGGGGGGTGCTCCGGGAGTATGGGGTGCCGGACCCCCTTTTTTGAGCCGTCCAGTCCCTGTACGACCGGTGCCAGAGCTTGGTCCGCATTTCCAGCTGTTGGTTGAATCCATTCCCAGTGACAGTTGGACTCCGCCAAGGCTGCCCTTTGTCACGATCCTGTTCATAACCTTTATGGACAGGATTTCTAGGAGCAGCGGAGGTGTTGAGGGGATCTGGTTTGGTGGCCTCAGGATCGAATCTCTGCTGTTTGCAGATGTTGTGGTTCTGTTGGCGTCATCGGGCCGTGATCTCCAGATTTGCAGCCGAGTGTGAAGCGGCCGGGATGAGAATCAGCACCTCCAAATCTGAGACCATGGTCCTCGCCCAGAAAAGGGTGGAGTGTTCTCTCCAGGTCGGGAGTGAGGTCCTGCCCCAGGTGGAGTAGTTCAAGTATCTCGGGGTCTTGTTCACGAGTGAGGAAAAAATGGAGCGGGAGATGGACAGACGGATCAGTGCGGCGTCTGCAGTGATGCAGACTCTGCATCGGTCTGTCGTGGTGAAGAAGTAGCTGAATCAGAAGGCGAAGCTCTCAATTTACCGGTCCACCTACTTTCCTACCCTCACCTATGGCTTTGAGCTGTGGGTCATGACCGAAAGGACGAGATCGCGGGTACAAGCAGCTGAAATGAGTTTCCTCCGCAGGGTGGCCGGGCTCTCCCTTATGGTGCGTTCAGACCATACGCGTTGTCGGCGGCAAAAACATGCTTGACGCCCAAAGTTTGATGCTGGTTCACATAAAATCAGACGCTGACATTCAGAGACCAAAAAGCTGCTGACGCGCGGCAAGAGTGTCTAGAGTGGTGGTGGATCCGGCTGTTTTCCTGGTCTGTGCTTTACTATGGCGGATAAAACTGAGCAGCTCCTTGGCTTTACTCCACAAAGCCAGAGAAAAATGTTGTCGGGTGTTTCTGCGCCGTGTGGGGATTCAACAGACTGTTTAGAGATGTTATGAGTTTAGTTAGTTTCACTGTTTACTCCAGGAACCACACGCCATTGATGGGTGCTTTCAGCTTTCATCCTATCCACCCCAGCTTATTCACCTACAGTCCCGCCTTGGGACAGCATTATAAGCTTATAAATCCGATCGGGACGGCAGGTCATCAACCCGCCGTTTCAGAACCCGGGACTGGACTCAGATCACAGTTCATCCTCCACTGTCTCCGTGGAGTGGAGAGATCCCCCGCTTTCTACTCTGTATTTCCCATCCTGTCAGAAAATGTGTGTCTGCGTCACGACTGACACATGCTGAGTCTCTGATTGGTTGACACCCCACGGCAGGCACCGCAAAAGTTCAGATTTTCCATCTCCGGCATTGCCGCGCCTGCAATGCTTGCCGCGCGGCAAGCGTGGCGAACGCCAAAACGCTCCAAACGCGCTGCGCCTGATGCCCTAAATGCGCCACAAGAAGGTTTGACGCTCCTTACATAGACTTTGCATGTAAACCTGACGCCCTTGCTGCGCCTGCCGCGGTCGGTCTGAATGCACCATTAGAGATAGGGTGAGGAGCTCAGTCATCCAGGAGGGGCTCAAAGTAGAGCCGCTGCTCCTCCGTATAGAGAGGAGCCAGGTGAGGTGGCTCGGGCATCTGGTCAGGATGCCTCCTGGACGCCTCCCTGGTGAGGTGTTCCAGTCACGTCCCACCGGGACAAGACACCGGGGGAGACCCAGGACACGCTAGAGGGGCTACGTTTCCCGGCTGGCCTTGGAACGCCTCGGGATCCCCCCGGATGAACTGGCGGCTGTGGCCGGGGTGAGGAAAGTCTGGGCTTCCCTGCTTAGGCAGCTGCCCCCGCAACCCGATCCCGGATAAGCAGAAGAAGACGGTACGGTGTATATAATTTGATGTGTATGTAGCATTGGCAGGGATGGTATCAAAAATCTTTTTAAAGTCCAAAAGATATACTCTACAGATTACATCAAAGATAACTGGGAGAAGGAAGATAATTTTGAAATTACTAAAGAGGAATGGTATAGATACTGCGAGTTTCAATGGAAATGCAGCAATTCACATACATGGAGAGAATTTGCATGGAAATGTCTAATCAGATTTATTGTGATGCCTAAACAAAAAGCTCACTTTGTAGGAGATCCATTGTGCTGGAGGATGTGCGGGAGCAGAGATGCTTATCATTGGCATGTATTTTGAAAATGTCCAGTGATTTTAAATTTTTGGTTTGAGATGCATAAAATTTTAGAAAAAATGTTTGATATGAAGATAACATTTCATTTCAAAACTTATATAATGGGAGAAGTTAACTTTCTCACAGGTCATCTCAACAAATACCTATTTGGTGCTCTGATCTCTGCTGGCAAGAAAACAATAGGGGATTATCACGCTTACCGGAAGTTCCCGGTATTTGGGCACTTCCTCTTCCGGGCCATGTTAACGACAGCCGTTCCTGCTCTGTTATACTGTTTAAATCGGATAAACTCCAAACATACTTAAGTTTTCATTCCAGACTGAAGTAATACTGGATCAAAAGCTGGATCAAAGCGATCGATTTGCCGCGGTGAAGGGCCGAACTTTATAATAAAACACACGTTTGTTTGTCGCCGGTGGGGCACAACACCGGCACTTCACAGCATGCTAGCATTAGCCAGCTAGCGTTTACTGACGTGCTTAACATTGTGCGTCTTAAAACACACAAACATCTGAAAATCGGGTCTGTACCTCCCCGTTTCCAGTGGAACAACTGGGGACTGCCAAGAAAGGAGACGCTTTCAGATGCTTGTGTGTTTTCAGCCGCACAAAGTTAGGCACGTCATCAAGCTGGCTAATGCTAACCTGCTAACAGTAGTCCGCCAGATACTACTCTGTTAAACTTTGTTAATCGGATAAACGCCAATGCCAAGTTTTGATTCCAGACTGAAGTGATGCTAAGGAAGAAGTGGATCAAAACGACCAATTCGCCGCGGTGAAGGACCGAATTTTATAATAAAACGATACACGTTTGTTTGTGGCCGGCAGACTGCGCAGTCATTTTAGCAGGTTAGCATTAGCCAGCTCGATAACGTGCCTAACTTTGTGAGCTGAAAACACACAAACATCTGAAAATCGGGTCTGTACCTCCCTGTTTCCAGTGGAACAACTGGGGACTGCCAAGAAAGGAGACACTTTCTTTGAATATTTATTAATTAACTGAAGCTTAATTAATTTATGTCTCATTTTCATACCATCTCACATTTCTTTCACAAGATAACTTTTGGTTGATCATCATGCTCACATATTTCTTGTATATATTTTGTACATACATTATCTCATGTAGTTTGTGGACTAGTTAATAAATACTCCGTATTATCTTAACTAGTCGTTGTTTGTGGTTCTTCTGATGTATCATGAAAGGTCACTTCAAGCGAGAACTCATGAAAGCATCCTGAGACTGATCACTTAATCAAATCAATCTAAGAATTGATTTAAGACTTTAATGGTTTTCCTTGCTTCCATTACATATCAAATAAGTAAGGTGGTGCTCCGAGGCTGTATTAGTATTGATATTAATAGAAATATTAATATTAATATTAATATTAATATTAATAGCATACATAGTGACGCTACATATTGTGATGCCCGAGCTAAATCACAACATAGCCTAGTTTTCTTTATTCAGACATCAACAGTGAGATATTAAGGTTTAATTTACCTTGACATTTTTGGCGATCGGTTTTCGCCTTCATCAGAAGTTATTACACTGCTGTCAAGATCATCCAGCTGACAAAACACCCTGCAGCTCCCACCGGAGATATGGAGGAGCCAGGAGGTGATCCGTCGTTTCTAATAAGTACTCTATACCTTAAAGTTGTATAAGTGCTCAGTCGGTAGTCTGTTTCTTAGCTAATGAAAATGATCTTTTCTTCTGTCCCTGTTTGGGTCAGGCTCAGATCTGACAGTCCAGGTCAGGCTCGGATCCGACCGGCCTCCACCTGTCAGTGCTGCTGCTGCTTCAGGGTAGAAACAGCTGGATGACGATGGATTTCTGACGTAGCTGCTGTTGTTTGGTCAGACACGAACATTTTATAAATCACACGTGGATCCAGTGGTAAGATCATTTTTATGATCATATGTGCGCTCCTCTCGACACTTGTTTGATAAGTGGGGGCCACTGGCTTTTGTACGATTAAAATGGCGTCTTAGTAACAAATGTCACGTGACTGGCAGAGACCGATTAAAACTCTCCATTCAATGTCGCATCTGCAGAAATGAGGAGGTGACATCTCTCTGGTTCAAGCGTCTGTAAACCCCGTCCACCTTAAATGTCCGACCAATCACACATTACTTCTCAGAGTTCCCCAAGAAGAAAGTTCTGCTCAGCCGAGGGGTGAAGAACAAGCTGCAAGCCATACTCAAACACATGATGTCATTTTGTTCTCGTGCCCCCGAGAACAAGAAGAATGTTCTCGCTTCTCGTAGAGTATGTAGCAGCCTTTACTCTGATGCTGCGTTCACGTGCAGTGAACGGCCGTCGGTCATTTTCATCACAGAAGCAGAGAGAAAGATGGTAAAACATGGGTCAGGGAAAACAAAACGACATCGCCATGACAACATATCAGAGATGTGGACTGAAGTCACTGTAACTGACAGACCACTTCTTTACAGAGGCTTGTTTATGCCTTTACATGCAGTGGCTGTCGTCTGTCTGCTGTCTACCCGCTTTCATGTGAATGCAGCATGAAAAGGGGATTGGGTAGTGTAGTGGTAATGTTGCAGGCCTTGCCACAGCAAACCCGGGTTCAAGCCCCCGACACAACACTCAGGTGAACCACTGTGGACCCCTGAGCAAGATCCTTAACCCCACCAACTGCTCCCTGGGCGCTTTAATTAGCAGCTCAGGTTAAATGCAGAGAATGAATAATTGGCTCTTTAATTGGGATTAATAAAGTATATCTTATCTTCTTAAAAGTACTAGTGAGTTGCTTGCCATACAGTATATTCAATGGTTATACAATTCCTATGCAATATCTTATGAACAGGACTCCTGGACCTTCTTAAGCCGCAGAACATGGCAATCTCTCTCAAGGACGGCAGAGGGCAGCCAACAATACTCTGAACAATAACATTGGTCTAAAGTTCCACCCCCTGCTTCCTGCTTGCAGACAGGAAGGCACTTCAAAGACAGAAAGTTCCTGTGAATTCAGCTAAGTGCAGCTCTACTGAGATACTCAGTATATTTGCTTGACACTGGAAAAAGAAAATGGATGTATAATTATTGTGCTCAGCCTGATACACGAAGCAGTTTTAGCCATTTCAGGTGAAGAATGACCAGTAACACAACGTATAGTGTTGCGCTAGTAAGTCTTCTTAAAGTCAGTGTTGTTGGAAGAAGAAAATATAAATTTTCTTCCTGTCTGATGGCTGCAGCTACACAAAATGTAGTAACCTGCAATAAACTGCATTGACACAACACACTTATATTTTGTTTTCTGTGAAAATAGGATTTAAGTTACAGACCAATATGCAATGGACTATATGCACTGCTCTACTACTTCCTGAACTTCAGACAGCACCTTTGCTTCCTGTCTTTCATGACTGGACAAACTGATTACTCCAGGTGTGTCTGACCTCAATAACTGGCCAAACACACCTGGATTAATCAGTTTGTCCAGTCATGAAAGACAGGAAGCAAAGGTGCTGTCTGAAGTTCAGGAAGTAGTGGAACCGTGCATGTAGCCCATTGTTTTTTGTTTAACATTGGTTAATTTATACAGTAACACAACACTTATGAATAGTGCACACAGTTCAATTTATACTGTTTAGTCATATTTGAGTGAGTTGATTTTTTTCTTTCTGTTTAAGTTACTTCAGCTCCAGCTGCTCCAGTCCCTTGGGAATTAAGAGGCAGCACACTTCAACAACGTGGGGAGAATAGGGTTTACTTGTGTTAGTTTCAGTTACATTTTTTTGTGTGTCTAAAGCTGGATTAAACTTGTTTGGTGTCGCTGTCAGGTCTGGCTCCGAGTAGCTGCTGCAGATGAAACTGTTGTGCTTTGTGCTTTCCATATCCTGATCATGTTTCCCCATTGTATCATTTGTTAAGTTAATTTGCTTCAGTCTCATTACCAGTTCTTTCAGTACAGTGTTGTTTGGAAGTGGATTTGGAAGTGCTGATTCTCATCCTGGCCGCTTCACACTAGGCTGCAAATCGTTTTAGCGAGGTTTTCTCCGCACATATTGCTTACAATTAACACCAAAAAGTTCAATCTTGGTCCCATCAGACCAGAGAATCTTTTTTTTTTCACAGTCTGGGAGTCCTTCATGTGTTTTTTGGTAAACTCTATGCGGGGTTTTCATATGTCTTGCACTGAGGAGAGGCTTCCGTCAGGCCACTCTGCCATAAAGCCCCGACTGGTGGAGGCTGCAGTGATAGTTGACTTTGTGGAACTTTCTCCATCTCCCTACTCTGGAGCTCAGCCACAGTGATCTTTGGGTTCTTCTTTACCTCTCTCACCAAGGCTCTTCTCCCACGATTGCTCAGTTTGGCTAGACGGCCGGGTCTAGGAAGAGTTCTGGTCGTCCCAAACTTCTTCCATTTAAGGACTATGGAGGCCACGGTGCTCTTAAGAACCTTTAGTGCTGCAGAAATTATTTTGTAACCTTGTCCAGATCTGTGCCTCGCCACAATTCTGTCTCTGAGCTCCTTGGGCAGTTCTCTCAAACTCATTTGCTCTGACATGCACTGTGAGCTATAAAGTCTTATATAGACAGGTGTGTGCCTTTCCTAATCAAGTCCAATCAGTTAAATTAAACACAGCTGGACTCCACTGAAGGAGTAGAACCATCTCAAGGAGGATCAGAAGAAATGGACAGCATATGAGTTAGATATGAGTGTCACTGCAAAGGGTCTGAATACTTATGACCATGTGATATTTCAGTTTTTCTTTTTTAATACATTTGCAAAAAATTCTACATTTCTGTTTTTTTTCTGTCAAGATTGGGTGTACATTAGAGTAGATTAATGAGAAATAACTTTTCTCATAATAAATTTGATTAACTTTTCTATTTTTGCAAATGGCTGCAATAAAACAAAGAGTAAAAAGTTCAAAGGGGTCTCAATACTTTTCGTACCCGCTGTATGTGCAGGACAAATAAATGTCACCGCACCTGCAAACTTAAGAACATGAGTGGACGATCAATATTTCAAGGTAGAGCAACGGTGATCAGATGCATGAACTTTATTCCGGGTCAACATTCTCAGAAGCTCAGCAGTAGGCTTAGGCTACGTTCACACGGCGGCGATCAGAAGAGAAGATGCAAAAGTGGCGTCTCGTCTTCATCTTTTTATCCGCGTTCAAACAAGCATCGTCATGGAGAAATCTGCGTGCATATGAGGACGCAAGTGTGTCCACCATGTCCGCGCGCATGCGTACAATCCTTCGTCTCTCTTCGCTTCAAAATCAAAACAACTATGGCGGCTGCAAGGAGGAACTTTGTGTGGATAGATGAGGAGGTAGAATGACTTCTCCAAACGACACTCAATTGCAACAGCGTTGCGTCCTCAGGAATTCCACTTTGGAATGAGTCTTCAGATTTTTGTGTCTTCAACCCAGAATAACGCCGTTGCCGTGTGAACGAAAGGCACTTTTGATTAAATAGTTTGCCGTCTTTACCCGCAATCGTTATTGTGTGAACTGCCCCTTAGCTCCTTTAATACTAACTGTTATGATTAGGGAACTGAATCGCTGAAAAAGATGTATAAGGTCAGTTTTTACTGAGGTGGAAATCAGTCTCCAATGGATGAAACCCAGGCTGACTTGCCATTTCCAAAGTGCTGCACATATAAGTAAAACTAAAAAGAAAAGAATGATAAAATTACAATGACAAATAAATAATAGACCAAAAAAAAAAAAAAAAAACACAATAAAAACATATAAAAAAAAAAACATAAAAGAAAAGAGACTAATAATACCACAATGAAACAAATAGTAAAACACTAAATAAAAAAAAGAGTATCCAGACTTGCACCAGAGAATAAAGTCGGCCTTACAACTGTGGAGACTAGCACCAGGAGCAAAGCCACTCATGACCACAGAGGGCGCCACCATAGGAATCACCAGACTAGGGCAGAGTGTTGAGCCCACACCAACCTCCACTTCCAGACCAGGACACAGCAACCTGGGCAAGCAGATCTCCCAGTGTTGAGGGTGAGGAAAACACTGAAGTTAAAGGAAATTAAAAGCTTTCAAGATCAAGAAAATTTACGTTGAAGAAAAGCACGTTAAAGGGACATTGTGTAGCAGTTGTATATTGCAAGCAACCCGCTTGCATTTTTCATGCTGCATTCACGTGAAACTGGGCAGACAGCAGACAGACCACAGCTGCTGCATGTAAAGGCATAAACAAGCCTCTATTTGAAGAAGTGGTCTGTCAGGCTACGTCTACACTCGGCCGTGTAAATGCATGATACGCCCTTTTGTCCACATTTAGAGTCCCCCATTCGCCTATTTTTTTTAGTCGGGTAAGGGGGTGTGTAAATAGCAAGCTCGCGAATAAACGGCCTAGTATGGATTGTATGGATATTCGCCATTCAATGAAAGGAAATGACGACAATAAAACCCACCACAGACTGACGACAAAACACGCCACAAGAAAGTAGACGGAACAAAAGCGAAGATGGAGGCACCCAGTCGACATTTTGCCCAGACATTGAAGTTTTTGTCTCTCTTAGCATCAACGCTACTTTGTCAGTCCAAACGAAAAAATCCCTCTTTTTCTGTGCAGCCGTTCCTTCGCTAGTCTGAGTAGAAAGTGAAATGAACTTCCTGTTTACATGCTGATGTCAGACACATGCATTTGCCCATGATGTGGTGCATGCTCAGTAAAGTGCAAATGGGCGCTTTGGGCGGTCATTATTTTGCTTGCATCGAGCCTTAAACGATTAATAAACGACTGTGTGGATGCAGATGAGACCAGGGCTTAAACGGCCCCATATAACATTAACCGCTTAGCGTAGACGTAGCCTCAGTTACAATGACTTCAGTCCCCATCTCTGATATGTTGTCTTAGCGATGTCATATTGTTTTCCCTGACCCCATGTTTTACTGTCTTTCTCTCGGCTTCTGTGATTAAAATGACATGTGGTTTGTTACGGATGGATGTGTGCCCGACTGCACATGAACGCAGCATCAGTGTGACTTTTCAAAAACATTGCCCTGACCTGAGCTCACAACTCTGGTGTCCCAGGGAGTTTCGTGATTTCCTACTGTCACGCCTCTACTGAACGTAAAAACATGGCGACACGACAGCCAGCACCAAGCCTAGCAGTTGGATGTAGCCTATATAAATGATATTGTGGCAGCAACGGAGGGCCCAGGTGGGATTTGATTCCAAGATGACTCCTGGGTGACAGTCATGCACGCTTACCATTTAGCCAAAGGGACATTCCTGTGGCCAAGTCGCCAGGGTGCATGATCAGTCGGAGGCATAGTGACAGGACCCCACACTGTCACAATATAAATGGCCAAATTCAGAGCTTACAGGAACACCTGTGTTTGTTGATGGGAGTGATTACTGATTAACGGAAAAACACTTTTGACACAAATAATCGATTTTTGTTAATAGATAACAGGAGAACTTACACAATGTCCTTTTAAGAAACTGATAAAAACAAGAATAAAATTACACATAGAAGAGTTAAAGGTGTCATAACCTGCTGTTTTACATACACAATCCTTCTTAAATTATCTTCAAATGAATTTTTAATTCTAGTTGGGTGGGAGGAAAATTTAATGAGCTTATTTTAACCTTTTTTATCCCCAACTATTGTTTGTTGCGAGAATACGTACGAGAGTTAGACCTGTCTACAAGCGCATTCACGAGGCAAACGTCAAAGCCAAAACAAAGTTTTATCAGGACAGACCAAGTGAAGGAAAATGATGTCCCAACAGAGAAAAATGTGATAAAAAACGTAACGGTATGGTTGATGGAGAGGATCCACGGAGTAAAAGGGCTGGACTCTGATGAATATAAGGAGCGAACGTCTGACGTGAAGTTAACCAAACAGTGTTAGCTTCTGTAGCTACATTAGCAGCTTGTCCGTTCGTCAACCACCGTTTACTGGTCTCTTACACAAAAGATAATAAGTTACACAAGCAGCAACACTTACGGACTGCACATCATCACTGATAAATATAATCCACTGCTCCCTGGTAAAGCTGTCCCTCCTGTTAAAGCACTGAAAACTGCTGGAGGCAACTCAGCATGGCAATCTCGCCCCTCCTCCTCCTCCTTGCCGCCGGCGTCCTTTCTGACAAAGCTGGTCTACTCCGTGGCAGGTAATCAGCTGCCTTCAGGTGGTGCTAAAGACGCTAGCTTAGCAGCTCGCTCGAAGCCTCTCTAGTTCACGTCATAACAGCTGATCATAACGACTCCACGACAGGTAATCAGCTGCTTTTAGGTGGCGCTAAAGAGGCTAGCTTAGCAGCTAGCAGCCTCTCTAGTTCACATCATTCGGAGAAAGAAATCCAAACCGCGTACTGTGGAGAGCTTGTGGCCGATTCTGGTGAGAAGAGAGCGCCCGCACTCAAAGATGAAGTTACTTTCACTTTAATGGAACGGGTATATAAACTTTTAAGCACAACTGTAGTTTTACGTTTAAGTGTCCTACAGCCTACAGTGGTCCATGCAGAGAACCTTGTAGCCTATCAGGGCAGGTTTAAGATAAGCTATGGCTTGGAAAAGCTTTGTTAAAAACTATTTCTAGTTTTCACCAACACCGGGGGTTGCAGGCTACCAGGAAGAAGAGGAAGGCAGATAAGCTACATTAGGCCTATTCTAACGTTTGTTTTGACCAATAAGGTATGCAAAACGTTCTAAAAACTTTTTGATTTCGACCCCTGAGAGAAAGTTTGCTGTCACTACACGGCAGAGTAAAAAATGCTGCCAGTTCTGATTGAAAAAAAAACCAAAACAAAAAAACCAAAATTGATGGATGAAAAACGTAGAGCCCTGTTCATTACAGAAAAAAACTGAACAATCACACAAGGAAATATTATCAAGTCTAAATTAGGCGGTATTGACCCAAACAAGCATGACAAATGGTCCAGATATCTAGGATTAAAAGGCCCTTTCAGATAGAACGCGGCAAGCGCAGGCCGACGGTGGCAAACCCATTCATTGTGTATTTGGTACTGCGCTGCCGCGGAGCTCCGCGGCACACAAGGTGGGCGCATGCCGCCGCTGTGCTCAAATTGAAAATTTTTCAATTCGGGCGCTGCGTGCTGTGACGACATCCTAGGGCGTCCAATAGGCCAGCCATTTCTCAATATGTGTTCTTCTCCGTTCTTGTGTTCTTTTGTACTTGAGAAACGTCATCAATGACACTCCAAGTACTGTTCCAATTAAAAGTCTGCATCTCGCTAAGTACACTCAAATACTTCAGATGTTTTCTTGCCCCGCCATTTTTTTTTTTATCGAGGATGTATCCAGTGGTGACTTGTGTGGACTTTGGGTGGCCTCCTATCCCAGAATGCATTTTGTATCAACAATGGCAGAGGAGAGGACCCACAACTGTAAGTTGAGTGTCGAAATACTACTATTTTAGTATCACAAAATACAATTTTAAATTGATTATATGTGAAAAAGTGAACATTAAAACCATAAATTTTTGGCTGATTAATGATGATAGCGGATAGATTAAAATTTGCTCCAAAGTTTTTGGAGATGTGCCAGCCTACTAACGGGATAGCATAGCTTGCCAGCTAGCAAGAGGACTGATTGGTTAGCATTCATGTTACCCCGCTAAAGCAAATAAAAAAAATTTAATTAGTAAAAAAAAAAAAAAAAAAGTAAAATTTCAACATTACTACAAACTACAGCTGAGAAAATATAAATCGACATCTCTGAATAAAATGTTTAATGCAGGGGTTCGTACAGTGCCAGAGAGACATGCCAATATGGCCCGCCTCCTCTGCATCCTGATTCGTCTCACACGGATCCGTCTCCTCAATTCAGCAGCCTCATCTTCCGCTGCCTTGTAGAGCGATCCGATGGTGATAGCTGTCACAATTTGATCCATTTTTGATGGGCTATATCCAGCTGAATATTTTTCTTGATGATCTCCTACGACTCAATCTGAAAACCCCACCAACTTTACTCGACAACAACCTTCCACAAGCCTGCCAAAAAACAGGGAAATGAATATAAACATATATTTTTTTAAAATAAAAATTTACTAAATTAAAATGAAAACAGAAAAAAACAAAGGGATGTGTTTTATACCATTGTTAATTTTATTTAAATATATACATACACAGAAAATATATATACATATGATATAACAGGAAGTGTGTAGGTCAGTACGGGCTGAGTTAGTGACGTCATCAAGTTTGCTGCCGTCCCAATAGGGGATTATCACGCTTCCGTGTTCTGGTTTCCGGAACTTGAAACACTTAGACGGTCCACTTCCGGGCCAGTTCAATGTCCCTGCTCTGTTCCACTTCGTAAATTGAATAAACGCCAACCCTACTTAAATTTTCATGGATCCCAGACTAAAGTGATACTAAAGAAGAAGTGGATCAAAGCGATTCGTTAGAGTGAAGGGCCGAACTTTATGATAGAAAACAACGTAGCACGTTTGTAGCCGGTGCGGCACAACTCAGGCACTTCACAGCTAGCGTTAGCATGCTAGCATTAGCAGGCTAGTGTTAGCTGACGTGCCTAACTTTGTGCGTCTTAAAACCCACAAACATCTGAAAATCGTGTCTGTACCCTCCCGTTTCCAGTGGAACAACTGGGGACTGCCAAAACAAGAGACGTTCTCAGATGCTTGTGTGTTTTCAGTCGCAGAAAGTTAGGCACGTCATCAAGCTGGCTAATGCTAGCCTGCTAACACCAGCTGTGTAGTCTACCGGCTACAAATAAAAACGTGCTACATTGTTTTATTATAAAGTTCGGCCCTTCACCACGACGAATCGATCGCTGTAATCCACTTCTTCCTTAGCATCACTTCAGTGGGGAATCAATGAAAACTTAAGTATGGTTTATCCAATTTACAAAGTGGAACAGAGCAGGGACAGCTATTCTTAAAATGGCCCGGAAGAGGAAATGCCTAGATTCCGGAAAGTTCTGAAAAACGTGATAATCGCCTATTACAGAATAACCATCCTCTGTCCTCCTGTCCTTGAAAGACTATACTCCCCAGTTCGAACTTACTAAGTCCGAACTGACGAGTGCGTAAGTCCAAACTTGGTGTACTTGCTATTGAGAGACGGCTGCGAATTCAGGGAAAAAAGTGGTCCTTGGTCAGCCTGAAGTAAACCTGGAAGCGGTCTGTGTGAAAGAATGCAGCTCCCACGAGCCTGAACTCCCCCAAGTTTTGCCTTGTTATCAGGATCAGGTGGACCCACACTCTTATTTGCTGCTGATCTCCTCCTCCTCAGAAGAAGAAAAGCTCTTTACTGCGACAATGAGAGGTACATCCATAGACATCAATAGACCCCGCATCCGCGGGTTTGAGACGTGCTGACAGAGCAGCCATCTTGGGTCAGACCAGGCTGCCGTCAGACTGAATGCGTGCCTAGTAAGGAAAGTGGTATTTCTCAGGTTCAGACATGCTTAACCCGGTGAATTTTCAGCCAATTTCCAGATAAATGGACTGACTGAAAATGCCGCCCTTTTACGGGCTGCACGGGACTATTTGACCGAATTAAACGATTGCATAGCTTTATACTGTATATGGCATTTTGTTTATGTATTGACAGTATAAACCTGATCTCGTGTGATTATATACATTGTGTGTGTGTGTGTGTATATATATATATATATATAATGTATGTGTGTGTTTTATTTATTCTTTTATGGTGTTATTGAAACACTATAAGCCTGAAACAATAATAAAATTGAATTAATCAATAAATCAGTTAAAGGGACTTGAGGCAAGATTAAGAAATGAAACTCGCGACCGCTGCGACTGGCGCTTCAGGTAACTGCAGCCACAAGCCAAGCCGTCACGGGAGCATGCACAAACTGAAGCTATAATGTTGTTTACTCACTTTTTTCTTCGTAGTTACACTTTTTAGTGTCTTTTAGTTGATCTGGATCGTTTGCTGACGGCAGGAGATTCCATAACTATTGCTTACAGTGTTTGAATTTACCGTGTCCGTCGTCTTACTGTAACAAAACTGTGGATGTAGCGTCATCTGACATCACGTCTGCAGGGCAGTTCGGGAAATTCGGTGTCCGAATTTCCCGCATTTTGCAGCACACGGCCTGTTCAAGGCAACGAAGAGAAACGTGGGTGAAAACTTTATTTTTGATATTTACTGCTTCATCACCCATTAGTATTAAAAAAAATGAACATGCATGTTTGTTTTTTATTCCTGCCTCTAGTCCCTTTAATGATCAAGTAATTCATTCACATTCATTAATAATTAATTCATAATGTGTTAATTAATGTATATATGCATACACATACACATATATGTGTATGTGTGTATATATATATGTGTATGTGTGTATATATATATATATATATATATATATATATATATATATATACTTTTAAATACTCTAGGCCTATTAATGGGCTCAGCTAATCCCACTGAAAAAAGAAATCATTGAACTAACTTAAAAATATTTCTTCAAGTGGTCACATCTAATAAAATAAAGTTGAGTAAACTGCATAAAATTTATTTGAATGAAATTGTTTTTTTTTTGTTTGTTTGTTTGTTTTTTTTAATTATTCAATCCAACAAATTTTTCTTATACATTGAAAATTGGAAATTTATATTTGGGTAAACTATTTAACGTAAGTAAATGTGTTGTTGAGGAATAAAAAATGATCTCTTCGGGTGGAAGAATCTGAGTCGAGTCCGTTTATGCCTTCATAGATTTATTACAACATGAGACGTCTCACAGAAAATCAAACAGAATCTCTCGTATCAGATGAAACACAAGCTTTTATAATTTCACACTCTCTAAAATGTTACTGGACAGACATGTCTTTGCCACACTCCTGCTTGTTATCAGCGGTTACTTATCTTGTCCTTGGGTGAAGCAAACACTTCATTCTGCTGAGTCTCTAATAAAAATGCAGTTAGCCAAAGATAAAACTTACAATTAGTTAGTTGCAAGACAGAATATATAACAATAAGTCATTATTCCATTGCAGATGGAGAAGTTGACATTTTTTCCATTTGCTAGGTGCATGATTATCTACTCGGCAGGGGAGTTTGGAGTTAGGGAGTTGCTCCAGGTTCCCGGTTATCTGCTTCTACATACCAGAGAAGAACAAGTGTTCTGATCAACAAAGCTTTTTACATAAATGTGTGTTTTGCTTCAACTCCACAAAACTGCTGCCTGATCAGAGAAAAAGGCACTTGTGTGATTTATACAGGATTATACTGAGACACATGATTAAAGATATTTTAATAAAGTAAAATAGCACAAATTTCTTTCACAGTGTTCTGTTCATTTAATGCTGCAATTTTGGACAATTTGTCGCAGTATTTTTTTTGCTCTTTATGCATATTAGTTCAATTAATGTTTTTCTATCATGAAATCTGTGATGCTAGAGCATTACCAATTATAAGTGAGTAATGTTTATTTTATCTTACGAAGTACAAATATTAAAGGGATATGGTGCTGTCTTTATCTCCTTGAACTGTCCTTTACACTCATGGTGCAATTTTAACATCCAAACTGGACAGAACTTCTCAACAACTCTCTGAATGTGAACACAACAAAGGCAGTTGAGCACATAACTCAAATTTATAGGATAACAATCATAAAAGGGTAATTTCCTGTTGAATTTGCTTTTCCCATGAGCCTTTGTGGTTCAGATATGAAAATAGCCCTGCCCCCTTTGTTGTTCATGCATCCTGAAGCTGAAACAACTTAATAAATTTACTTTGTGAAAGTAAAAATTTATGTCAGATTAGAGAGTGTTTTTTTTTCTTTAGTTATTTAGTTACTAAAAAAATTATTTTATCACCAAACCAAAATAATAAAGTTACTGTAGATTAATGTAAATAAGTCTTTGTAAATATCATTTACAGCACATATATTCTTTTGAGAGGGTGTTTTTTGGAATGTGGGAGAAAGATGTGATAGCCTAAAGGTAGGCTATTAATCAGTTTAATGAATACCATAGTCTTTTTCATTTAATTTTCATTTTATGTTCAGTACGTGTTTAGTTTCTTTACACTGACTGCTTTATTTTTCACTGATTTTTCGAGACAGTAAAAGTGGTGATATGATCACTTTTTTAAAACAAGACATGAGCGACTGGAGTGTGGAATTCTACCAAGTAGGGCTGGACAATTAATCGAATTTTAATCGTGATTTCAATTTCGCCTTTTCACAATCATAAAAACACTGTAATCGAAGAAAAACAATTAATCCTGAAGTGAACATACTGGTGGAGTTATAGGAAGCAAACTGCAGGAGTTTTGAACAGGAATGCATGTAGACTTAGTATTTGTTTTTATTGCTATTATTATTTTGAATAATATTCTTATTTTACTCCTTTACTTGTTTCTAATTTATTTTCTGTTTAATTTTTTTAAAAAGTGATATTTCAAGTTGAGTTATATGGTTCAATAAACACTATAAAATCAATGAATAATCGTGTATATTAATCGTGATTTCAATATCAGTCAAAATAATCGTGATTATCATTTTTTCCATAATCGTCCAGCCCTACTACCAAGTGGAACTTTCTTTGGGGAGTCTGTTTCAGCCCGTCAGACATTCCTTGAGACACAGCTAAGCTAAGCTTGAACGTTAGCCTGCCCCGGACCAGGCTAGTTCTGGAGCATAAGTTACCATGGTTACTCAGCGGGCATTCCAGTAAGACACGTTGATGGAACAGAACTCTCTCTTAAATAAGCCAGACTAATGGAGATAAGCCAGGCTTTCCCTTCCACCTTCGTGTAATACCCCCCTGGTTGGAAAGCCAGTGAAAACAAATGAGTTATCAGCAGTGATTTAAAAGCAGTGATGTAAAAGTGATTTTAAAGGCCTCCTTCCACTGACAACCCCTTTAACTTGCTCCTTCTGAAATATGGAGGGTTTCCCCTTGTTTACTTACACATGCTGACTTGCTAGCGTTGCGTTCCCCCCAGTCGGCTGTGCTTCCTCATCAGAGAAACAATACGAAGAAAAGAGCGAATCGGGAACAGCCTTGCCCTTCTACATAACATTGCAAATAGCGTATCCCACGTGGGGTTTCTATCTGTCCATTGGAAGGCAGGTAACCCTCCACTACACACTAGAAGTGAAGACGGCACGACTGTAACTTCGGAGTTGAGAAGCTAATTAGCTAACTGTTTGTTAGCATGGCGGAACAAACTTGTTTGTCGGCTCTATTTCCTGTCTGTAACAAAATAAGAGCGGGGGGGCGGAGCTTCCTTCATACACTGATGGGAGTCAGCCAATCAGACGGAAATTCATGAGAAGGACCCGGAAAAGCCTGCCGTTGGACCACAAGCCTCTCTTCTAGTATACAAATACAGCTGGATACAAAGATACCAGAAGGTTTTTTTAAACAGAAACGATGCAGAATGCATTCAATAATAATGGAGAACACAGAAATATTAATGCAATGACCATGGAAGTACAACTTTAAGCATTATATTCTGACGGGAAATGAGTCTGAAAGAACTGCAGTTCAAATATTTTAAAGAAAATAATCCCAGTATTTCAATAATCAGTGTTATCTATAACAGACTTTTTTTCCTCTTTAATCTAGAAAAACTGGAAACTGCACTTGATACTGGACTCCAGCCATCAGAGGCTGACAAGTTTTGTCAATATGTGATTTTTTTTAAAGTAGGCTTTTGAGTTCAATAGTTTGTTTATATAGCCTAAAGTTTCATACTGATGATGCTTTATTTAAGCTGGGGGAAAACATATAAACTTAATGCATTTCCATAGATAGGCTACTTTAATATACCTAATTCACATGTGCTAATTGTCTGACACTCAGGAATCAAGGCAGCAGCAGAAACACATCAACGGTTCAACCATTTATTGTGGGTCATACACCAAGTAGACTTCCTTCTGTCCCACGCTGAGCCAGCTCTCTGCTTTCACAACAGCTATCAGTCCTAACTTGAGCAGACTGGGCGAAAAGCAGCAGGTGATTATCAATCAGACGCACCTGCGCCTCGTCTGCACGGCACGGCTCTATTCATCCCCTCTGCAACTAAACCAAACCACACACACCGCCACAGATTGTTAAACATTTTGAACATCAAAAGCATCACACAGGGGCGAACCACTCCGACCAGCCTCTCAACCTGGACGTGCTGGCCGGGGCTGAGGTGTGCTGACCGTCCAATCTCCTCCACATCCACAGCATCTATGACAGCGTGTTTGGACTTCGCAGCAGTTCTCCGTCTCCAATGAGAAACCTGCGGTCTGCCATCACCAAGCCCGGATTAAGGAAGCAGGGGCCCCTGGGCACAAAGTCTTGAAGGGCCCCTCCAATCACAACCAAAACGACATCATATATAATGTCCATCATTCAGATTTCACACCGCATTATTGTAAAATAACATTCCTCAGCTGGCAGCAACAACATGAAGATAATACATTACGATCAAATTATAGCACACGAAATACCTGGAGTTTCTCTATCTCTTTTTTCTCTGTCCTCCTCTTACGTCTTTATAAACTATGAGAGCCAGATGACTACAGACCAGTTGTCCTCACATCTAACATCAAGAAAGTCATGCAGAAACTGTCATTGGCTCGCCTCAATAAGCAGTCAACATCTCTCAGGATCCGTTCCAGTCTGCATATCATAATGTCTTGAGGTTGAAAGCACCATCATCTACCTGCTTCAGAGATCTCACTCTCATCTGGACCAATCAGGCAGCACTTTGAGGGTCATTTTATTTGATTTCTTAAGTGTTTTTAATACGATTCAGCTGCTTTGTTACAGTATGTGAGAAGCTCCATCAGTTCCAGGTGGATTCCTCCTCCACCACCTGGATTTCTGACCAGCTACCAAACAGACCACAGTGTGTCTGAGATGGAGATCAGCATATGGAGCACCACAAGGCACTGTACTTTCATTATTTCTTGTCAGTCACTTGGTGAGATGGAGCAAAGAAACAATCAGCTCATTTTCAACACAAACACAAACACAACATAATAGATGATTGTTGACTTCAGGAAGAACTGGAGTCATTTATTTTCTATAAATTCTATCACTCAGCATTCCTAGTTTGATGGATAAGCTTTCACTTGATATAGTCAAAGTTCTCTGTTTTATCTTCAACATCATGACAACCACAAACTCAACAGGATGGACTGAGCTGCTCAGAGCTGAAAGAGCTTCTGTATGTGCACCATCAACCTGTCTTGCTCTGTTTTTTTTTTCCCTGTTTTTCTTGTCTTTTCTCATCAGCGTGCAGAAAACTTGTCCTCGTTAGATAAACCTGCTTTTACCAGTTTAATAGTTACAGTCCACCTGGTCCATTTTCTCTCTTTTTTAAATCAATAAAGCTCAACAATTAATTTAATAAATCCCCCACAAATATCTTTTGTGTGCATTCTTCTGCCCCTTTTTCAAGAAAAAATTGAAACTACTAAATCTCTCCAGATTTATTTTAGGTCTAGATTATAAAAATAAAAGTGATACATAAGACAGTGAAGTAATAAGTAGAAAATTATACAGCAGTTTTAGTCAAAGCCAATAAGAAAAATTGCCTCAGGTATTGAAAATAAATGGTGTTACATAATGTACGAATAAATATCTAGTGTTCAACTGCTGCTCATCCTCATCCACAAATCCAGCAGGAGTTCTCTTCTTCCTCATAAAATGAGATAAACTTTATTTTCTGTTACAGGGTGACAACATTGTGTATTTGTCTAGATTATTTAATCTTTTTTTCTTCACTTTATGATATAATATGTGCAAACGACACAACAAACTTCCAGAAAGACGCTATTACAACTCTGATCCTCTTTCTCACCGCTGCACAACTGAACACAGCGCAGACGCCGGTGTCTTTACCGTAATGTGCTGCATATCAGCGCAAAGCTGCACTTCTCAGCTTTCAGAATCTGCTGAAATTACGTCAATTGCGTAAGAGGTCGAAGAATTACGGTCATTGTAATAACGTTAGCTAAAGTACCTTATGTTATTTCGCAAGCAGTATATCCAGTTAAAAAGGCGCTGCTACTGGAAGCCAGACCGAGAGGTGGCGGTGGGCCCGCTTTCATGAGTTCTCCACCAGTCAGTCTAGTTATAATGCTGCGTTCCATTTGAACTCGGAAGTCGGAAATTCCCAGTTCCAAGTAGGAAGTTTCAACTGGAACGCCCCCCTGAAGTCGGATTTCCCACTCGGAAAGTCGGACAACTCTCGCAGCTCCGAGTTCAGATTTAAAGATGGCCGCGCCCAGTGTTAGCAGTTTTAGAAGCTTCTGTAATGTTATTTATTTACACTTCTTACTTATATTTTGTTGCATAAATCAATCGTACACGTAGTATTGGTTTATACAGATGTAGGGGGAAGCTGCTGTAGTATAATTCACATTTTTCATGTGGTATATGTGAACTACAACGCCAGCTGTGCCAACAACGGCTAATAACAATAGCCTCAGCAAACACGTTGTTTTGCTAGGTTGCTAACTGGTTTTCCAACCAGTGAGCTGGAACGCAAGTTGGTCGGGTGTGACGTCACCCCCCAGTTCCCACTTCCCAGTTCCGATGAAAATGGAACGCAGCACAAACTCTCCACTAAGAGAGCTGCTGCTGTGTAGTATTTATAGTCGGTTAGTCCTCT
>JALJCO010006654.1:35000-38896 GCA_023101725.1 Atherinomorus stipes
CAGCTACTACTCTGTTAAACTTTGTAAATCGGATAAACGCCAATGCCAAGTTTTCATTCCAGACTGAGTGATGCTAAGGAAGACGTGGATCAAAACGACCGTGCCTCACTTTGTGCGGCTGAAAACACACAAGCATCTGAAAGCGTCTCCTTTCTTGGCAGTCCCCAGTTGTTCCACTGGACACGGGGGGGTACAGACCCGATTTTCAGATGTTTGTGTGTTTTAAGACGCACAATGTTAAGCACGTCAGTAAACGCTAGCTGGCTAATGCTAGCATGCTGTGAAGTGTCGGTGTTGTGCCCCACCGGCGACAAACAAACGTGTGTTTTATTATAAAGCTCGGCCCTTCACCGCGGCGAATCGATCGCTTTGATCCAGCTTTTGATCCAGTATCACTTCGGTCTGGAATGAAAACTTAAGTATGTTTGGAGTTTATGTGATTTAAACAGTATAACAGAGCAGGAACGGCTGTCGTTAACGTGGCCCGGAAGAGGAAGTGTCCAAAATCCGGGAACTTCCGGTAAGCGTGATAGTCCCCTATTGTGACTCAACTGAATGATACACTTCATCAACACTTTTGAAGAAAATAGAACCGTCCTTAGAGTTTTTTTTAATCACCTCGTTTTAGTCTTATGGAAAAACAATCCTTGATGAAGTTTAAAAATGCAGCGGAACTTCACAACATTTAGCTGTCACATTCTTTATTCTTTATTCTTTATTAGGATCTCCATTAGCTTTCACAGAGTGGTCGCTAGTCTTCCTGGGGTCCTCAAAATAATACGACAAAAACATACAAATGTTAAAATTACATTATATAGCAATATGTAAAACAGAAATGATGAGAAAAAAAGATAAGCTGATAGGTAAAATCACTTCACATGTTAAGTTAACAAACAACTAGTTTAGTTTTACATACAGTACAGATAATTAAAAATGATGACATGAAAATAAAATTACATGTGCATAAATTTGTAATAAATAGTTCCATTGTAACGAAGTTAGTAAGGAACTAATTAAATTGTGTCTCAGTAACTTTTTAAAAGATAATTTGCTGCAGATGCTTCTAACATTAGGTGGGAGTGTATTCCAAGCCAAAGAAGCTCTGTGATGCACAATTTTATCATAAAATTTTTTTTGTGGTTTAGGCACTACAAAGTGACCTGTACTCACTTGACGAGTGTAATGTCCATGTCGTGACCCTTAAAATTTCAACTGTTCATGAAAAAAGTGTCGTGTTCCATTCCATATGACATTATGAATAAACATCAAAAGACTATATTTTAATTTATTGTCCACAGTTAACCATGATAATTGCTTATGCATTTCAATCACATTGGTGCGAAAAGAACACTGCAGGACTAATCTGGTTGCGCTGTTCTGTACAATTTGAAGTTTTTTAAGGTGTTTTATAGCGGAACATGACCAAATAACAAGGCAATATTCCAAATGTGACAAGACAAGTGATCGAACAACGTCATGCCTAACAGAAGATGGAACATATGCAGAGCATTTCCTTGAAATTGCAATGCCCTGTCCCATCTTCAAAACAATTTGATCTATCTGATCAGTCCAGGACAATAAATTATCAAGTTTCACACCTAGTAACTTTGCCTTAAAGACCTGCTCAACTTGTACCCCATCCACATACAGGTTAAGTGCAGTGGCATTAGCAAGAGCATTCTTACTGCCAAATACAATAGATTTAGTTTTGGCGATGTTGAATACCAACCGGTTCACTTTTAGCAGTTAATACTCTTTAAATCCTAAAATATAGACGGTCAAAATCCGCCAACGTATTTAATAACTTGTTTCGATTTAATTCAGATGCCCCACTGATATGAAAATTTAATTCTTTAAACGCTTGAAGTGTTGCTCCAACCAGCTGCTGCGTTGATTACATAGAGCGGCAGTTAACTTGTGCTAACTTCCAGGAACCTTTTCGGACTCCGCCCTCTGCCATTGCTGTAAAAAAAAATTACCATTGCGGTGAATGGAGTTGATGCCACTCTCTCTCTCTCTGGGCACTCTAGACTGACGACCGGAGGAGAACTCATGAAAGCGGCCCCACCACCACTTCTCAGTCTGGCCACCAGTAGCAGCGCCTTTTTAACTCGATACTGCTGGCAAAAAAACAAAAGGTACTAAGCTAACGCTCTTAAAATTACCATAACTCTTCGACCGCTTATGCAATTGACGTAATTTCAGCAGATTCTTTGAATACTGAGAAGAGCAGCTTTGCACTGATATGCAGCACGTTATGGTAAAGTCACCATTGTCTGCGCTGTGTTCAGTTGGGAGGCGTTGAGAAAGGAGGAACAGTGTTGTAGATAATAGCAATTTTGTGTTTTTTTGTTGTGTCGTTTGCACATATTATATCACAAAGTGAAGAAAAACAAGATGAGACAATCTAGACAAATACACAAGTTTGTCACCCTGTGATAGAAAAAAAAGTTTATCTCATTTTATGAGGAAGAAGAGAGCTCCTGCTGGATCTGTGGATGATGATGAGCAGCAGTTGTACACTAGATATTTATTCTTACATTATGTAACTTCATTTATTTTCAATACCTGGGGCAATTTTTCTTATTGGCTTTGTCTTAAACCGGCTTTGTCTAAATAATTTTCTATTTATTACTTTACTGTGTTATGTATCACTTTTATTTTCATTATCTAGACCTAAAAAAAAAAAAAAAAAAATCTAGAGATTTAGTAGTTTGAATTTTTCCTTGGAAAAGGGCCAGAAAAAAATGCACACAAAAGATATTTGTGGGAGATTTATTAAATTAATTATTGAGATTTATTGATTTAAAAAAGAGAAAAGGGACCAGGTGGACTGTAACTATTAAACTGGTAAGAGCAGGTTTATCTAATGAGGACAAGTTTTCTGCATGCTGATGAGAAAAGACAAGAAAAACCAGGAAAACAAAACAGAGGAGGCAGGTTGATGGTGTGAAGGCGACAGCTGCTCATTCAGCTCTGAGCAGCTATAATAATAATAATGGATTAGATTTATATTGTGTCTTTTTTTTTTCCTATCAAGGAAACCATAATCGTAACATTCACACAAGGCGGGCAGCCAAGTGTCTTGCCCAAGGACACAATGACGAATGGCTGGGGGGTTTGGATTTGAACCTCGCTGATCCTCCGATCATTGGCTGATCATTGCTCTACCACCTGAGCCACTGTCGCCCTCTCTCAAAGTGCTGCCTGATTGGTCCACATGAGAGTGAGATCTCTGAAGCAGGTAGATGATGGTGCTTTCAACCTCAAGAATATTATATCAAACTGGAATGGATCCTAAGAGATGTTGACTGCTTATTGAGATGAGCCACAGCTTCTGCAGGACTTTCATGATGTGAGATGTGAGGACAACTGGTCTGTAGTCATCTGGCTCGGATAGTTTATAAAGACAAAAGAGGAGGACAGAGAAATACAGAGATGGGAGGACAGCTAAGACGCAAAGAAACTGCAGATATATATGTCCGCCATAGCAGTGGTTCCCAACCTTTTTACTTGGGGACCCCCTAATGCAACTATCAAAAAGCTGGGACCCCCCCTCACACAGACACACACACACGCACACACACTTTCTCCCGCAGTTAATACGCATATAGTCTTTATAAATGTTTATATTTTTATTGCCAAACAAAAAGATGCCATTACAATGTCTCCAGGTTAAACAGTTTCATGTGTGGTGTGAAACTGATACATGCCTCTCTGTGTGAGCTTTTTTTTCCAGCTGGGTTTCTGGGTGTATGTAATATTTAAGGTAGTAACAAGAATGCTTATAAACACAAACAACTGAATAGAGACTGGACAAATGAACTGCAATATCAGCATGAAAAGCAACTGATTTTATCGGTTTTACCTCTGATAAATGTACCTTACTTAAAATC